>JAUZST010003045.1:0-43370 GCA_034779995.1 Parotocinclus haroldoi
CGTTTCGCTAGTAACGTTGCCATGTTGAAATTAAATTAAAAACGCAGGGTGCTGGAAAACAAGCCACGGAGCCGGATTAAAGCTGCCAGTCATATGACACTGCGTGAGTAGGCGCGCGCGCAATCTAGAGCGCTGACGCCATGACGCAGCGGCGTCGTGCGCGCCCCCGTCTGTTAACGACAGCGCGCTAATGTAGTTTAGCGCAGAAAAAAAGTTCAAAGAAATTAACTTTTCGGTTTATTTGGAGCGATGTACGTAAGCACAACGAATATTAGACCAGACAAAACCCCAAAACTTTATATTTAAAGGTGAAAGTTTGAATGTCAGTGCGAGTTTTGCTGTTTCCACATCGAAAGTGACACTTTAGGTCAATTAGCATCTCTTTTTAAAAAATCAGTTCGTGAAGTTAAGCCATGTCATTTTGATTCATCTGGCACTTTTGACACAAGAGCATCATCTCAAAGCAGATTTACAATTTCCTACAGCCCCGTTTGAGCAAGCCTAGGGTGACACTGGAAAGGAAAAAACTCCCAAAATGTCATAAGAAAAGCAAACCTGGGTACCAACCTCCTTAGGTACAGTGGCGTGTGGGTGTTTTTTGTGGAACACGCCATTTTTGGTATACCTTTGACACAGTTGCAATAAGAAAACCTCACAAAGTTGTCATTTTGTAAATACTGGCCCATGCTAGCCCAGCACCGGTGACCATGCCTCGTTTTACGTCACTTAGATCACGTGATTTTCCCATTCTAATTCCCATTCACTGAAACTGATCCATAGAAACGTTGCTCACGTCATTTTCTGCTGGTTCATCGGTCATTTCCATACAAGGAAGCAACAATCATGAAAGTGCAAGAGTCTCTAATAAAGTGTCCACTCAGTGCATGTGTACAGCAAAAAAATGGCATCATTCAGTCATTTTATGCCTACAAAATGCACCCGGATCATGTTTTTTTTTTGTTACTGAGTACAGAAGCAAACTTCCAAGTTAGACACTTACATGCGCTCTTCTTTTATTACAGCAAGTGTACACATTTTCACGCTACTTGAAAGTGCTTCAGTCAGAAGGCGACTGAAGAGCGTCAACAAGATCTCAACGAGGTAAACCCGTCCACTTTGGATCCCATAAGCCTCTGACTCTGAGAGCTCACTTTGTCCATGATCTAGCATATAAGTACATTTCACCAGCTAGACAGTAAGCCCTTAAAACCATTTTTTTGCATATGACCGTTTTACACTGTGATCATTTTCAAGCTCCATTTTTTTTCTATTCACGGCAGGAGCAAGGTTAAGTCGATGCTAGCCAGGCACAATCCTACTGGACCAATTTAGAGCAGTCACCGCATGTCTGTGGAATGTGGGACCTAACTGGAGTACCCAGAGTAAACCCCTGAAGACACAGGGAAGGACATGCAAACACCAAACCGACATGACATCTGGCACTGTACAACCGCTCCATCCACGAATGACACGAAGGAAGCAATGGATGACACTCGTAACTCATTTGCCCTTTTTTCTCTCTTACCCTTCATGTTTCTGTCATGAATTTGGCACAACTGGCTCTAAAGAAAAGACTTTCTTGTCCCTCACATAGACAAACTGGAAAATGAGAACATAAAACCATGCTTAAATTAGATCTGAATTAGAAAACAGATATGATTCAGATTTGATTCAGGCGGAGGTTGGGATGGTAACGCATTCAACCCCTTTTTAATGTTGCAATTCCTTCCCACAAGACTTAGCAGACTTTATGGCACAGAAGATACCAAGCAAAGAACTGTTTCAGGTTTCTGCATTAATGCTGTCATCACAAAGGTGTAAGAGATCTTTGCTAAGGGCTCTGACACAACTCTACACAATGACAGCCTTGGCTTTTGGATTTGCTCTCGATAACAGTCTAGATGTTCCTGTTTTAAGTGGTATTTGTGAATGTTACTCTGGATTGTAGTCCTTGATAAAGGTTTGATAACGTAATCTCTTGTTCATGTGGTTTTATCAGCTATTGATGAATGACAGTTCTTGATGCAGGGCCGTTTGACGGATCGGAGATCACTGCTTTTCTGTTTAGGCTTGTGCTCGTGCCCTTGAAATTCCTCCAGGTGCCTTGAATTGTTTAGTGATATTATGCTCTGTAGAAGGAGAAATATGTAAATATGCCCATCTTTGCTTCTCAAGGACTCAGCCTTTTGTGGATACTGCTTTTGTACTAAGTCATGATTTCAATCACCTGTTTGAAACAACATAATTATTGAGTTTACCTCATTACAAGTTCTAGACGGGCAGCACGGGGGCTCGGTGGGTAGCACCGCTGCTTCACAGCAAGAAGGTCCCGCGTTCAATCCCAGGGTGGAGCGGCCTGGCTCCTTTTTGTGTGGAGTCTGCATGTCCTCCCCATGTCTGCATGGGTTTACTCCAGGTACTCCGGTTTCCTCCAACAGTCCAAAGACATGCGTGTTAGGTTAATTGATCACTCTAAATTGGCATTAACTATATATATATGACTAGTCTTGAGATGAACTTGTGTGTGGATATAACCTTGTGTGTGTCGCTGAGATGGTCACTGATGCCGACAGCGACGTTAAAGAAGCCAAAAAACAAACTAACTAAACTCCCGGTCCCAACTTTGTTTAGAATGTGCTACAGGTCTGAAATGCAGAAATGGATGTTTATTAACAAATCGAAGTTGTTCGTCTTGAGTTCATACCTACTCAAATGAAATAAATGTCAAAGTAAAGTTTAAATCTTTAATGTTCTGATTTGGGGCTGTAAAATAGAAGATATGCATAAGGCTACACAAACACGAACTCTGACCCTGTAAGCCCAATTGCACACGCCCACACACTGTACACGCTTGCACACACACTCCACTGTGAAATATAGTGGCAGGAATAACACTAGAGTTTGGAGTGGCTGAGCAGAGCGGCTTGTGCTGCTGACAGGGCTCTGTGCTCGGCTAGTCTCTTAAGAGAGCAATCCAAACGTTTCAGACAGAACGCAAAAAATAGCCGATTAATACCACTGAAGAGCCTCCACCCACCTGAAAGCTGCCCTCGCTTAAAATATATCAGCTTTATTCCTCTAGCAACCTATACAGTCAGTACAGAGAAAGAACGAGTGAGAGAGAGAGAGAGAGAGACAGAGAGAGTGAGAAATAGACAGTGAGAGAGAGACAGTAAGAGAGAGACAGTAAGAGAGAAAGAGAGAGAGACAGAGTGACACAGAGAGATAGATAGTAAGAGTGAGTGAGAGAGTGAGAGAGAGTGAGAAAGTGCATGAGTGAGAGAGAGTGAGTGAGTGAGACAGTGAGAGAGACAGTGACACAGAGAGAGTGAGTGAGTCAGAGTGAGAGAGTGAGAGAAAGAGAGAGAGCGTGAGAGAGAGAGAGAGAGAGAGAGAGAGTGTAAGTGTAAATGAGAGACTGAAGTGAACAAAGATGGAAAGCTATGTAAGTTTTCAATGTGTCCTGAACGACCTTGCCCTTTCAGAAAGGCACATCAATTCCAAACGTTAATTAAAGATCTCCTGCCGCTTTCTAAGGCAGCCAAGACAGAGATATGGTGAGAATGAATGAGCTAAGGTGAATGATAGAGAGATGGATGAGAATGCTGTCTTCACTACAGTTTCTTCACTTTCAGACCTATAAATTGAATTAGTACTTGAATAGAATTCATGGAACTCTGCTTTCAGAATTCCTGTTATCCAAATTCCTATAGGATATGGGGCTATTTTAATCATCTAACCCCCTAATCGAAGTGCAAACTTGCTATAACAGATGTCAATCAGAAGAATCCTGGCAAATCGTACCAGTTTCTCGGCACCCGCCCGCTGGATCCCATCCAATCATCGATGGTTCAGAACATTGTATAAAGCACTTTGAATTGCTTCCATCATAAACTGGACAGACACTAATTAAGATCAAGAATTACTGTCTACACTCAACTTCTCAGACATCAGCGACACCAGGCTGCTCTCTTTGTGAGAGACTGGGTTGCATGCAAGAGTGGAGTGAATGTCTTGTTTGATTCCTAGTGATAAAATACCACTCTGTAGTACTGGATAAGATGCAGTACTTTAAAATGCAAAAATAGCCAAATTGGTTTTATTTAATGTACTGGACTACTGACCAGGAGCTCCAGGGTGCAAGTTTAGAGTTTGCCAATATACCACTGCTGGACCCAAGAGCAAGGCCCCAAATAACCATATGTGATTGTTGCAGGACTACATAGGAAGCCACACCACTTACAACTGAATTACAATGACGCGACCAAAGTGTCTATATTTTTCACTAGTGTTGGTCAAATTCAAACTTGTAGGCCAATCAAATGACGACATATCTCACAGCAGTTTGCCATTTGTTCACTAAAATCAAACTCCTCCTCCTTAAAGCCCAGACACATAGCTTAATGGACCCTCCATGAAGTCCATGTCTCTCAGGGCGTGTTTTGCAAGTTTCGTGTTTAAAAAGGAGAAAATATGAATGCTCAATGGACAAATAGCTTATAGAAAAAAAAAATGATAGAAATTTTGTAAAAAAAATGAAAAATTAAACAAACGTGCATTTTTTTCAGTAATACAGTGGAGTCACACCCGGATGCACAAGCTTCACTGGCAGTGAATGAAGTGTGGGGGCTTTCAAAGGTACATATCAAATCAATTCTAATGCAGCCACACCTAATTCTACTAAATGAGCTACTGATTAGGTGATCACCTGAACTCAATCTTATTTAGTTATAGAGGAAAAAGTGCAAGAATGGCTGATTTCTGAGCTTTCCTCTAATTGTTTGGTTAAAAAGAAATAAAAACCTGTTTACTTTGTATTATTTGTATTCACGGTCTGCATCTTCTTTGTTCCCCACCAGTTTTCGTTCACAGCAAACAAATGTTATGCAGGTAAATCATTTTATTTAGTATTTGTTAGTAATGTACAGAGTAAAACATTTTACTCATAAAACCGTGTGTATGCAAGACAAGAGAAACTTTTTTCATTTTTCCAGGGCTGTACATGTGCTTATTTTAAAACCCTCCAGCTGCCGGTGTGCTCTACATAAAGGAGTCTGCTAAATGCTCTAAATACATATTTTTTTTTCCTTGCCTGGGTCATAAATTAGATTGCTGACCATACATTTTGGACTCGTAGTTGCAGATCATGTGACCCAACATGACAGAGCTGTCTGTTTGTATCCATAGACCTATGTAAGACAAAAGGCGATTTTTGATTGAAAGGTGTCTTTTTGAGGTGAGGCCTCTACATTTTCATAATCCTCTGATTGGCTAATTAGATGTCAAACTCTAGTGGCCTGGAGTTTGCTTCCTGTTACTCTCTCACCGATACCTTTGCCAGGATTTGAACGTCCTTTTAAAATAGAGAGACAAAAGCCAGCCATTTGTGCTGTGCTCTCCACACAGTCTTAATTACGGTGGGTGTACGGAATAAAGGAGAAAGCCTACAGATACACAAAGAGGAACAAAACAACCACAGGATGCTGTCCTTCCTCCTCCCCAAGGCCTGAGCTTAGGTGCTGGTCATGTGATAGAGCAAAAAACGTGTTGGTGGTCTGGTGCTCATGTATGTCCCACCCCGTTAACTCCACCCCCCCCTGTTCTCACCGAGCTCAATCCAGCCTGACCTTCAGCCTAATTGGTCTATACAAGGATAGAGGAATGCTGAGAAAGGACAAGGCAGCATCTGGTTTTTTTTTTAAATCCTGCTTTAATTTGGTCGGGAGATTCCCAAGCCTCGATGACGGTGAGGAACTGGTTGAGGCTCAAACCCAAACCGCTAAAGAGACAAAGACTTTCAGTTACTGTCCTGCACAGAAACAAATCATTAGGACTGCACAGCCCCCAAGGCTGAGTCTAGTGCACTTCACATTTCTCCCCAAACACGGCTTTAGAGTCATATGTTTTTCTCTGGTTTAAAAGGTTTAACAGGGATGAAACCCTTTTTTTTTTACTATACAGTGTAAACATAACTCAACTCTGATTGTTGTTCTATAGAGATACTAAAAGTATTCAATTTTACTTACTTAATTTTACTTTACCTGCTTCTCTGATCTAATCTGTTATGCAATTTCCATATTATAATATAGCAAGCAATTAATTAACTGGCTTGTACTTAGGCAGTTGATTATTTGAGCTTTGCACTGGATACACAATGATATGCAAAGCTGTAATTCTGCTGTAAACAATCTTCTCAGCAAAATGTAGTCCACTTTTAAATCTAAGGACATTTTGTGTGTTTTAAGCAGAAATTAAAGTAAAAAACAAAACAAAAAACAGAAGGCAGGATCAGACAGACTGGTACCATAATCTAAAATGATCAGTTGTTGCTGGTGGAACTTATTTGAGAGACAAAACAGATATTAATACATTTATAGTTTCATCCATTTTGTACTCAAAGTAGTCGATAACAGCTTTTTATTTAAAGTGTTTCTTGCCATTATGGACAAAAATTAACAGCCCCCTACAAATTTCTTAAGCTCAACATTGTAATGTTTTTACAATGAATAGTAATTATTTTGAATAGATAAACTGTCACTTTATTTGGTTATACACTATAATACACTAGATTAACTGCACAAACTGGTTAATTCTATTTAGAAACTTGTTTCACGGTCCTGATGTTTCGCTCTTATTTGAAAAACAAACTTTGCTGAAAGGCCGTGGTGTCACTCTTCAGAGACTGCACAACTCTGCATGAAGAAAAGTAGTAACAGAGTAATTTCTGTAACACATATCTGAGTAAATTGTCTTCTGAGAGAGTAATAACACTACTTTGAGCAAAATCTCTTAACAAAATGCTCTTACGCAAGAGTTAATTTGACTCGTTTTAGATGGGGACCAAATATGATCTTTCACTGAGTTCAAAGTTACTCAGTTTGAGAATGTTTTACTCGATGAAATTCACCGCGTACATGTATGAAAGCGATTCCATTCCAGTATCTGATTCCAGTACAGACGCACCTCCTGGTACTTTAATGAGCTACTGATTAGATCATCACGTGAACCCAATTTTACAGCATTTAGCAGACGCCCTTATCCAGAGCGACTTACAACTTATACAGTCTTACAATTCAGACAATGGTGGGTTAAGGGCCTTGCATAAGGATTTATTAGGGGGAAAGTTAAAACGCTTGTATTGTTAAGTTAGTACAAAGAATAGAAACTGATCTTCTTCGCATTATTATTATTATTATTATTATTATTATTATTATTATTATTATGAAAAACGGCATCTTCTTTGTTATCCTGACAGAGCTAATGAATGCTTGTGTCATCGCTGCACATAAATATTTTTATGTGTAATGTTATTTTTCACTCAAATGCAGAGTACAAAGAGTAAAAACCGGAGAAACTGCTCATGTTGGAGTGGTCACTCTCTTTTTTTTTTGTACTTTGTGTGATGTGCATGTGTTACTGTCCATTCATACTTTTCAGTGAAAAGAAAAGCCACGTTTGGCAAGATTTTCTGAACCCGGACCAGCTAGGTTAATCTATATTGTGGAGTGGATTTCTGTAGACCTCGGTTCATGCAGCACCTCATGCAAAATGAAGGTATTTAGAGTGATCAATACTGGCATGTTTTCTTTTTTTAATTTAATTAATCTTAATTTTTTTTTTCTTAAAGAACATTTGCAATTTTTTTTTGTATTTCAGATCATCTTGCAATATTTAAAACACTGAGCTGCCTACACTTTCCTTCAAAATCATACCATTTTATCAGTTTAAATAAAGAAACTTTGGAAGTGTTAAGTATTTTTTTGCGTACTTTTGACTTTTTTGAGTTCAAGATGCACATACTGTATCTACAATACTTCAAAAACTCATTTATTACATTGTGTTAATAATTTGACAGGTCTTTCACAAGTTAGAAGTGGTGTTGCCTCACAGCATCAGAGGTCCCCGGTTTCATTCCTAGACAATATTTTGTCTGTATGGATTTGGCATGTTCTCCCCATGTCCACGTGGGATTCCTCCAGGTATTACGGTTTCACCCCATGTTCCAAAAGTCTTGGGTGTTCAGATAATGGAAAATCTCCATGTTACCTTGTAAGCAGCCAATCATTTCAACCATTTTATTTCAAGGCTGCGATGTAAACTATTAAAACACATTTAAATAATTCCTCTAACATGTACCGCATTCCAGTCTCCCCCACAAAGTGTTCGGTATTTTCGTTTTTTTTTTTTACATTTCATTCCTGGGTTGCCAGATCCTGCTAGAGCAACAAGGTCTATGGGAACAAGCCCAAAAGACCTCTTTGAAGTCTTTTATAATAAGTGGAGCTGTCAACCACGTCTGATTCTGCTCGCCACTTGTGGGACAGCTCTACACTCTTGAAATCGGAAAAAAGGAAATACATTCTCCGAGAAATATGATTACTGAGCTGGAACCCCAGCTCTCTTTATCTCTCTTTTCATCTCTATCGAGTATGCTGCTTATATGACCGCTTCAATAATCAAGATAACTGCAGAAATCCAAATTATGATCCGAATAATAAGTGTATGTAAATGCACTCGTTCATAAAAGATCTCCCCCCACCCCCACACACTTTTGGTCTTTCAGATAAAAGCTGGATTTTTTTTTTTTGCCGGAGATAAATCGATTTTTCCATGTGGGGACCAGCAAAATGTCGATACAGGTTCAAACATCTTTAATGTTGCTACCCTTGTGGGGACATAATGACCTCACAATGATATACAAACCTGGCCCAGACACACACTCCATACTTTTCCATGTTTTTGTCTTTTACAACAGTTGTTTGAGTGCCTGCTTTCATCTGGTAACACAAGGACAGCCTATTCTTTGCTCCCTCTGTTCTATCCTTCTCTCTTGAAGGAGATGCAGTGTACATCTGGACTGCCCCGGACTGAACGGCGCTCTCCTACAAAATAGTTTGAGAGAAAACCCTTACAAAACGTAACACTTCCCTAATGCTTAATCATTTACACTTTGTGCGCCAAGCTTATTCTTCCCCTCTTGCTTATATCAGTGGCACATGATCAGTTTTGCAAATATACCCAGTCCAGGTCACTATTTAGAAAAGCACTGACTGCACCAGTTTTTCTAGTCCTTGGTGTATACAGTACACCATTCCCATGTGCTTGGTCTATTGATGCACGTCAACACACAAATTATGCACTACAGAGTTAAGGCTCTGCTGAAAAGCGTCCGGATTGATAATTTTGCATCCACGTTTTAATAATAGGACCTTTTGCCATGTATGGACCTTTAAACGTTGGACCCGCGTTACGTTCAGGTCATTGTGCAAACATGAACCGAACATTACCATGGTCGCAGTTTAGACACTGCACATAGTGTTTTAGTTTAAGCGATGATATTAAGTAAAACACAATATAATGAGATGGTATGAAACAGTACTGTGCAATAGCAATTCTTATCTCTGTATCTTTTCTAAAATTGGGGAACACTTACCAATAACGAAAACTAAAGCAATGTTTCTTCTGCCTTTAAGACAAGGTGTCACAAGGGTTCGCTCATACTAGCTTTCTGTCATTCAGACCTGCGTTAGATGTATATAGGAAATTAAAGATGAGATATATATATATATATATATATCCTATTAACTATGAATTATTAAGACATGTATGTCATTACCATGTCAATGATGCATATGCCTATTTGAAAAGCTGTCATATGCTGTACTGACTCTAGATAAAATAAAATGCATTATTGCATGTTTAGACAAAAATCAATCATGCTTATTTCCCCCCCCTATAAAAAAAGGCAGGCCAGCCCACAGGGTGGTGTGTTTGCAGTGAGGCAAATGTGGCGAATTCGGTCCAAAATCCATGAATGTGGTGAATCTGAGCCGCGCGTGAATCAGCACCTTAGCGACTACAGTGTCTGATCTAATTACTCTTATGGTCCAAACATGGTGTAAATCACTTCAGCGCTTGTTCAACTGTCAAAACATCTGCTTAATAATAAGATGGGCATCATTATAGTCATGTCCTTGTCTACTTTGCTACAGCTGTTTTTTTTTTTGTTGTTGTTGTTGTTTTTGTTGTTTCGAACCCTCAGTACAATTAGCCATAGACAACGCGGGAAGAGCCCTCAACGAGCACGGTTTATCCCCAACAGCACTGGCAGTACGGAAGAGCATGGCCTTGCGCCTCTTCCCTTTTAAAACGGCACAATGCACGAAGAAGGAAGGGTGCGCAGACCGAGCCAACGGCAGCAACCGACCTTGCGCGTGTGAATGTGAACAGAGGAACAGAAGAATGTGAATAGCATCACGGATGGTATTCACCGGCTAACACATAACCTCGGTTTGTGGTCTAATAACGGCCGCGATTCAGCAATACGCCTAATTGTGTCTAATAAGCTTAGCGTTTATATTACCGTACAGAAATTAAAAATCGCGCTCCTTTCGGTGCCTGACGTGAGAAAACCGGAGACCTTGCACCCCTGCAGGAGCTGGCGGGATGCTCACACGAAAGAATTCGGCGGCTCAGCGTGACGGGACAATAAACGAGGCCACGTGTCTCATTGTTTTGCAATCATATATAATATATATCCACACTCGCACCACAGATCACAAAAAAATCAACATGTTCAAGAACAACAGCATCAGGGGGTTTTCATCGTCCCCCTCATTCACTCCTGCATTATTTGCAAATAGCCTAATGATCTATTTATTACAGATGTGAAATAATTTACAATAAAATAACAATTTTAGTTACATTTCTCAATTGTCTTCCATTTATAATACTACAGTCATTTCACCTGCCACACCCCCCACACCAGCCCACCCTATGTTTCCAGCTCTGTTTTTTTTTTTGTAATTATGATGGAGATTAATTTAGGGGCGGGGGATACAAAAGAGACGATTCTAGCTGTTTGCCATGATTGCTAATCAAGATCAAGTCCAAAAAATTCCTTGCTCGTCTCCTTCAACTATGAGGGAATGAAAATCCGGGGGGGGGGAAGAGAACACGTACGCAAACTCAGGACTACAGTACCGTCACACACGCAGAAGAGCAAGACTGCACATTCAAGACACTGAAACACGGATCGAGGAGGCCTCCCGGAAGAAAAGAAAGCCCTCACAAAAGCCATTTAGACACGGCGGGAATCACACAACGACCAGACGGGTTTAAATGGGGCGACGGGGTAAAAACAACCACGATGACTTACAAAAATGCTTTTGTGCGGCTCCGTATCGTGAACTTGCTGACGCAAACAATATATTCACAGGATGTGGACCTGTGCTGGTGCTGTGTTGCGTTTTTTTCTTTCTTTTTTTTTTTTTCCTTTTTTTTTAATTTTGTGAAAATAAATATGACTGAACATCAGTATGGCCATTACGTTCCAGAGCACAATGTCTAATGGACAAGAACGGCATATCAATTATATTCAGTGTGCGTAAAACAGAATTTGTGACTGCTGTTTCATAACGGACAACTATTACAGATCTAGCAGACTCGTATTGCGTCACCCAGTTACCCAGCATTAAAAAGGAAAAAAAAAAAAAAAACACGCTTGGCATTTTAGAAGACCAAAGGTTGGGTCGCGTTTCATATTATGACAGTAAATGTCCAGCTTCCTGACATAAAAAGGCTAGATAGGAGGGAGGAAATGGTGGTCCGAAAATGCTGTGCTGGTGAGGATTACTCTTGCTACTATCCTTCTTTGGACCTTCTCTTCAAAAACTCAAGCACGGGGCAGCAAAGTAGTGCAAGAAGCTCAGAAAAATCCTCCGGTTTGAAAAGTCCAAATTCACAGTTCCGCCAGGCCTCGTGAGTGCACTTCGACGACATAAGCACTGACAACCACGGCACAAACGACACAAAGGAAGTTGGGGGGGAAAAAAACAAAAAAAAAAACAAAAACGAACGAGAGTCTGAAGAGGATAAAACGGGCATTATTCCAGAACTTTCTTGTCCTCTTTACCGTGGGTCCGCGAGTACGGCTCGAAGGCCGAGGAGCTCAGGTAGCGCGCCGACAGTTCCTGGAGGTTCCCGGCCAATGAGCCCGCCATGCCCAGCGGAGCTGAGGAGATCCGTGACGCCACGGCGCCGAGCAGCGTTGGCACGGGGAAGCTGAAGAGCCCATGGTGGGCGCTGGTTAGCGTGCTCGAGCCGGACATGGCAGGCAACGGAGGGCTTCTGGAAGCTGCGACCGAGCCGGTGGCGCCGCCAGAGGAGGATCCTCCATTAGAGGTGATGCCTAGCGAGGCGCTGGTGCAATGAGGCAGCAACCCGGGCATGCCTGGTGGCGTGAGCAGACGGCCCTGCTCAAGCAGGCGAAGCACGCTGCACGTGGCCGCCGTTTCCGAGTGGGCGGCCGAGCGTAACTCTGCATCCTTGCCCTGGTCCTTCTTCTGCTTGGTACGACGGTTTTGGAACCACACCTTCACCTGCACGTGTGGAAAACAGCAAAGGAATTAGGATTCGGGCCTGGTCTAAAGAGACGGAGTACAAATGAATTAGGTTAGGAAAATAAAAGAAAATAAAAAAGGATGAAACAATAAGAATTGTCTTTGAAGTCATTTTAAATTTCAATGAAATATATGTGTATAAAACCCACAAGAGATGCACTTCCACAATCAATCATGCCTGCTAGACAAATTCTACAGGTCTAGATATTATCCAAGTTTAGGGGAAAAAAATGTAAACAATTTTCAGTACCATGGTTACAATCACTCTGACATGAAGTGTGAAAACTGGTTTCAATACTGGATACAGAAATAGATATTTAGTGAGATATTATAAATATTATTAAATAGATATTTAGTGCATCTCTTGTGGCCTGTGGTGGCCTAGCGGTTAAGGTACTGGACTCTGGACCAGAAGGTCCAGGGTTCAAATCCCACCTCTGCCAAGCTGCCACAGTTGGGTCCTTGAGCAAGACCCTTAACCCGCAATTGCTTAAAAAAAAAGTAAGACTGTATTAATTGTAAGTCGCTCTGGATAAGAGCGTCTGCTAAATGCTGGAAAATATAAATGTAAATATCTGATATGTTCAACAGTTTTGGTTCATCCTGATATATCTTTGATCAGCAGGACATATTCGTGTGCAACACTTCCACTGCTTTTTCAATCTGCCTTTTTTTCCACGGGTTCTGACATGTCAGGTGTACCTGAGTGAATTTCAAAGGGAGGACCCACGATCGAGCTTAATGGCAGGCTTTTGACCTTTGGAGACCTCTTTCCTACTGACTACAAGCGCAACATGGAACACTGAAAGCAACTGCAACGCCTCTGCTTGCGTCACAATCCAGCGGAATACATTTCTCTACACCTTTAGGTTGGTAAGGACGACGTTTAGGTAGGTGTTATCATGCACAGGAAACATGACCCAGAGAATCACACTCCCTCCACTGTATGTGCCCGCAGTAGCTCCAATCTGTTTAGAGCAGACGACAGTATATTTGCTACTCTCACACACCGACGAGTCTCGGGCAGGCTTGGGTTTGACCCTCCTCGAACCACTGTTGGTAGGTGCCCACCACTGCTATTGGGAGTTCCCTATACACCTTGTTTAGGAGATTGTCTGATGGTTTTAGTGGTCTGCTCATAACGATTTGAGCCTTGATAAAGTCGCTCAGGTATCAACTTCCTGATCATTTCTCCCATAGCCAACACACCAGCTATGAGAACCTACAGTTCCCTTACTGTATAATATATCCCAGAGAATCACATGCTGTTGCAAGGATATGTTAGTTACTCAGTCTTTGCAATACACACACACACACACACACACACACTCACTCACGCACACACACACACACACACACACACACACACTCACTCACGCACACCATAAAGTCCACTAGCATACTATTGTAATATTTTTCTGATTACATTATAATTTCAATTTAAGACATACATTTCAGAATGTATTCGATTTGCTATATTCCTTCCAACAAGGGTTCATGGGGACACTTTAAGACAGAGAAAGCTAAGCAAAGCCAACACTTTGATAACGTGGCTCTCATGCCTGCTCGAGCAGTGGCGAACATACCAAATACTGGCAAACTAAACAGATGCATTGTATAAAAATCCAGAAACATGTTCACTAGTCACTTTTGCGACTAGTTTTGGTTTTTAATCTAAACACATCAAACCATTTCTTTTCATTTCAAATGAAACAATCTTTGTAAATATGTAAACGATTGTCTTCACACCTCTCTTGTATTAAAGCTCAAATGCTAATACTTTTACCTACATGGCTTTCTGGATAAAACAGCCACAAACTGCTTGGTAAATCAGCTAAACCAGTAGAAAACCAGTGCAGATTGGTAAAAATTAACATGGTCCAACGTGGAATTGTATTGTTGTATTGTGGGTTAAGGGTTATGCTCAGGGACCCAACTGTGGGAGAGGTGGGATTTGTACCCTGGACCTTCTGGTCCATAATCTAGTACCTTAACCACTAGGCCACCACAGTCACAAAGAAAGCAGCAGATCAGTCTTTGACAACTTGAAAAGTTCCAAAACACCTAAAAAAAAAAAAAAAAAAAAAGCTAGAGCATTAACACAGTCCTGTGCAAATCACAGCCTTTTCAGCTTCACACACATTGTGCAAATCTGTGTGTATGTTGGAACATTTATATGACCAAGAAAACATCAGAACAGGAACAAACACGATATATTCATGCTGATGACCTTTACTAAGTACTCTGTGTGTGTGTGAGTGTGTGTGTGTGTGTATATATACACAGCTTCTACACTGCTCACAAAAGGAAGAGCTGTTTCAAAAAGAATATAAAGTTGTTGTTTTTTTTTTTTTTGTTTTTTTAAAGAAGCACGCTCACTTGATTTCGTGAAACAAGATCATCAGAAAAGCAAATGAAGAGTCAAAGAAAGCTGTTTAATTACGCAAATGAGAGGCAATCTCAATTATGGTGATTAAGTAGTAAGTGACATGTTCACAGAGGTGAGCAGAAGTATGTTAAACTGGACCAGAGTGCCCCCACTTTAACTGTTCAGTAGGGTGTAGGATCACCCACGACTGCCAAACACACAGACAGTGATGGGGCGTGGACCGGATCAGATCCAGCACTTCTTGTTGGATCCTGTTCGTATTCATTTTGAAGTATGCCCAAATTGTCGTGAGCAGTGTATTAATCAGTGTTTTATTTCTGTTAAATTAATTAATCCTGCTTAATCCAATTCGGGCTCACGTGGTGTCTAGGCCCATCTTGCATTGCCCCACACACGCAGTCACATGCACACACGCACGCCACTCTCACACTAGGGCACTTTTTTGAGACACCAAATGATCTAACACGTTTTTAGAAAGGTAGAGAGAGAGAGAGAGAGATTGGAGAGGTGTATTAATAATTACAAACGTATATATTTTGTATTATCGTTTGTATTACTAATCAAGGTCAGAAAACACTGCATCTTCCTCGGTATTGTGACCGGCTGTCATTTAGATCGAACGAATGCTCTCGTCATTGCTGCAAAGAAATCGTTTTATTTGTTGTTATGTAAGAAATTCATATAGTGCATGCATGCAGTAAAACCAGAGAAGCTGAGCTTCTAGCAGTTTTTGCGCTTTATATTTGTAAAATGTTCAAGAAACGAATATAAAGACCACTGTTCTGGCTTCTGTTACACAACAACAGCGTATACGGTTTTCTATTGGCTTTATCCTAGGAAGCCCTTCACCCTTTGGTTCCCTATACACCTAAATAGCTCTCCTGTCATAGATTTTCAGATTTGCTCCAAAACATGGCTGAAGAAAACAATCTTTATGTAGAATAACAAGCACAAACTACAGTAACTGCAACATGAAAGCGGGACAAATGCATGCCTTAAAACAGAAGTGTGTAGTAAGTGGAAACTAAACTAAAACACAACTGTTCTGCCTTCTGTTTTCTGTCTTCTATCTATTCTTCCATCCATCTATCTATCTATCTTTTTCGACAAATGCAGTGGAGTTTGAAATACAATACTTGGCTAAAATCTACATCATCTGTAGTCAAAGTAAGTTTGCTTTCAGACATTTCAAAATAAATACCAACATACCATAAATACCAACAAACCACAAATGTGCGCATATGTACAGATTCATACGGTCGAACATAACCAGCAGGCGTCTCACCACTGAACACTGGACTTAACCCGCTACGTTGTGTACGTTTGTTACATGTTAACATTGCTTTTGCACGTGAACGTCTATATGAATACTCGGAGCACTGTTAACGATATTTTATCAGCAGGATTTGTGCGTTCGTGATCGAAAGTCTGCGGTGACGCAAAACATGAAGAGACAGATAAACAGATATTCAAATGGAAAATGTGCGTACCTGAGTTTCAGACAGGTTAAGCTGACGGGCAAGTTCAGTTCTCTCACGGCCCACGACATACTGGCACCGCTGGAACTCCATCTCGAGTCTGTACAGCTGCTCAGCTGTGAAGGAGGTTCTGGTCCGTTTCGGACGGTCCAAATCCAAACCTTTGGGGAGAATGATCTCTCGGATTGAGCCTTTAGCGTCTGAAAACACAAAACAAACGCCCGTCAGTCGCCATGAGGCAAATGTGTTGCTGTGTACGAAAGCAGTTTTTGTGTAGCGTGAACACACCCACACACACACACACACACACACACACACACGGAGACACACATATATTCATGATTCACTTAAAGCAAACCTTTCACTTTCAGAGAGAATACAAAAAAAAATCGAATACTTTCCGCATATTTTTTAGGGTTTTAATAATGAATCTGTTCTCTCAGATCACAATAATTTTACTTTATATATTTTATCTTCTGGTTACAGATAAACAATACATCGCTTGTAAATTTGAATGTATGTTTGAATAAAGGTTTGAACGAATGCTGAGCAGACCAACAGGTAAAATCATGCATTTAAATTAACAGACATATTAAAGGAGAAAAAAAAAAGATATATTCTTTTAAAATATGGTAAGAAATCTGTATGAAATTATTTGTATGATTACTTAATATTTTATTATTATTAAAGCATGCAAGTACATTGTTTAGAATTCATTTAGCCTTTAAGAATCAGTAAAATTGTATGAATAAAAAGGGTTTTTTTTTCTACTGTTCCTACCGTTAATCTGTTAAATTAGTGGCATGTTACCTGTTAATTAAAAACTACACATTAATGCAGTAACTTGTCACGTTCAATTGACTTGTATCAAATTGTCATGTAAAATGACCAAACAGTATTTATTCATAAAGACAAAAATAACTAATAACTAATGTGATTTATTACTACATGTATTAGACTTTTAGAGCTACGTTCTATACTTTTTTTTAGCTTGAATCCAATGATGCTATAGACTAGAAAAATCAGCGGCAGTGTGCAACTGGAAGCAATAAACCAATAATCGGATGTGCTTTACGTTCATTGTGTCTTGATTAAGTATCTGTGTGTGATCCTGATTAACTTTGACAAACAAAAAAAAGTAAATGGAGCTGCGAGTGCTGTAGGTTTTCATGAAATAGCTCAAGCGTGTGGATGTCCCTCATTCGCATCAATAGCAAAACACTGCAACATCATTTATTTGTTTTGGATTTTAAAATGAATACAATAGCTGTTACCCGCCTTCAAAATCCTATTCTGTAACTATGCGTGATGATCACACGAAGACCATGTGACTCGAAAATATAATTTATAATATGTCTAAAAGACAAGGTGAAAAAATATCCCAAACATGAATAAATATCACACGCTGTTCTTAGGATCAATGTCATTTATGATTTATTAATGCAGTTAATTATTTTAACGCAAAAATGAGAGCACCAATTCTAATTCTAACTATGCCTGAAATTAATACAAAAAATAAATAACTAAAAATGATCCGACATTAAAATTATATTCGTGTCCAATCCACTGTTTTTTCATTTATAATTCGAAAATTAAATACCTGCTCATGTCCCAGAGAAGTGCATTTCTAATTCTACTTGAAAAAAAATATTTGATATTATATCGACAGATCACACAGCCTTAATCATTTTATTTAAATATATATTCATGGCATAGTAATGCTTTGGAACCACTTTATTTTAAGACTAAAAGTATTAAGTGCAAAAAATCTGTATTTTATTATTGTATGTGTACATTTAATTGTACATATTTCTCAGTACATAAAGAACACTGTAATTAAAGCCAAATGTTGGAAAAGAACCCGCTTAAAGGCCAAAGAAGCTAAACCAATAAGCCAAGACACACTTTCATATTGATATCCTACCAGTGGAAAGATCTGATTAGTATAGAAATGGGTCCACATTCAGGAGGATCTGTTAACCGAAAAAGGGGAAATAGTGCGCCGTTACCTCGGACCAGAATCCGCCGGCAGTAGTCCGGATCTCCCGAGCCTGTGCGGCTCTTTTCGCAGTTGTCCATGGCTCCGGATGGGGAGAAAGACTCCTGTGGTTCCTTCAGGAGCGTTTTCGAAAGGCTTCCCTGCGAGTCTTTTCCCTCCTTGCCTTCCTTGAGTCCGTTCTTGAGCACCATCCCGGCTTCAGGCTCCTGACTGTAGCGGATATCCATGCTCGTGTGTCCCTATCAGTGTCTTCTTCTTCTTCTTCTACTTCTTCTTCTTCTTCGACGGCCCCGAAAATTTTTTTCGATAATGCTGATAATTTTTGTCCTCTGTGGATGAAACTACGGCTATTTGGACACTTGAGTCAGGGATCTGATGTCGGAACGGCACTTTCTTAATGATCCAAGTTCTGTGTCATCGGTGCCTGCACTTGCTTGGCAGTTGATCATGGACTTCTCGCCCAAAAATTCGACAGCAATTTAGCGGCGACTCGTGCATAGAGACGATCTCCGTGCAATCAGAGACGCGAATGGACGCATGCCTGCTCGTTCCGATTGATTACGGTAATTTCACCTGCTTCAGATTTGTGTAACCCCCTGAACGGGCTAAATTGTTTGGGGAAATAGATGCTGCGCTAATAGAAGGGTGCACTACCTACAACACTTCTTCTAGCCAGCCTTTGCGTGTACGCACACTTACACAAAATCCCAGTCGAATGATTGGTCTTGGACCAGAAAGGAGCGGACACACTTGCCAACCCAACAGAGTGAGTGAGCCCCTTTTTCGAAAAGTTCCAATCGAGTCCCAGATGTCCACTGTCGTACGAGCCGACGTTCGCTCAAACGTGATGCATTTCCACTCAAACTTCCATCTATAATTACGATAATCAGTAATGGTATTGCAACAAGCCCTGCTCTACAATTCACACCACTGTCTCTACGATGCAACTGACAGACAGTGAGAGAGAGAGAGAGAGAGAGAGAGAGAGAAAGAGAGAGAGCGAGAGAGAGAGACAGAGATAGGGTAAGAGAGAGAGTGAGAATTTGACTGAGCAAAAGAGGCGGAGAGACGTGGGACACAAAAAGAAAAAGGAATGAAAATCCACTTCGGCAGGAATTTCTAGCGCCAAAGGCTTACAAAAGCCGAGGGACGCAGGCAAACACGCACCAGCAGGAATAGAGACACCTGGGCGTCTTCGAGTCATCAACGAGTCGAGTCGTTTTTCATTTTTCAAGCAGGTATGTTTTGTGAACCCCCCCCCCACCAGAACAAGAGCCTAACCGAGGGAAGCCATAAAAACAAAGCACCTAAAAACCTGCGCTTCAATCCCGTACACACCACACGGTGCACCCTCATTTCAACCCACTACACACACACAGACACACACAGACACACACACACACACACACACACACACACAGACACACACACACACACACACACACACACACACACAACCACCCACCCACCCGGCCCACTTGCAGCTATTTTTATTGTCAACGCAGCAATATCTGGGAGAATAGCCATGGCGGGTAATCCAATAAGACAATTGATTAGGCTACAATGATTCAATTCAAGCCAACAGCTCTGCACTCAGGCCCTTCTCGTCACCTTGTTGGGCCAGAAGGCCTCTTCCCTCTGAACCCCTCGACTCCCCTCCCTCCCGAAATCCTTTCACTGCTTTATGGGAAAGAGTGAGCACAAGGGGAGAAAAATGGCAATTATCTAATTGGACTATTAACAAACAATTCAGCGAGTGTGTCTGCTGGGGAATAGTGGATGCCTGGGAGAAGGAGGAGAAGGAGGAGAAGGAGGGGGGGGGCGCAGTGGTGAGAGAAAAAAGTGGAGCACTAACTTCTTTCAGCAAGTGTGTGGAACAGCCTGTTGAAGAAAAAGCGAGAGGGAGAGATTGTTTAAAGAAGAAGAGCTAAGTGGAGGAGGGGAGGGATTGTTTAAAGAAAAGGTAAGAAGGAGGCTCCGAGAGGGGGGAAAATCAGGAGGCTGATTCTCAAGCCCTGTTCAAGTTGAAGCTTGGGAAAAAAAGGAGGGTTTCGCTGTGACAGGGACCAGATGTATGCACACCCTGACAAAACACACACTACGACTGGTGTGCTGCAAGATCGTGCAAACGTTTTGGATCAAACGGCGAAAGACGTGAGAATTTTATTACGATCATCAGTAACGCTCATGTCCAACGTCCAATGACTGACGAACTTACAGTAGGCGAGCTGCGGCTATTTAAGCACAGGATGCAAAACGTGAGCATGCACGACAGTGACCTGCTCTCGGTGTTCACCTGCATGAGCTCAGTCGTCAACAGGCATCCATGTACGATAACGATTAACGAACCCTGCACCCCAACGGTCCCAACATGGACACTTTGTTTGCATCTTGTTGCAAAACGCACTGCGTCACGTTTACGAACATAAATAACTGTGATTATGCCTGCCATCATTTTCTAGACATGGCTATAAGCGCTTGCATACAGCTTTTCCATTAGCACTTAGCACAGCATGATACCATGTCATTACGGGACTTAAGCGTAGTGAGCTTGTTTTAAGTGGAAATTACACTTCAAGACCAACTGCCAGAGCTGTCAAACAATTAAAACACTTAATTGCATCAATCACGTGATTTCTTTTGCCTCTATAGCAATTGTTTGAAGTTCTTTCTAATTAAAATCAATAACCATTCGAGCAGAAATTATAAACGGCACCAAAATGTATTACTTTGTAAGACTTTCATAAACACAAGACGATACACAAGCTATTACGGAACAATACGTTTTAATGCCGAGTATTCATTTCATTTGGTACTTCCAATTAAAAACGCATGCGTAGTCTTGTATGCCATGTGCCAGGCATGTTGTTAAAACACGCTGTTACACTGTTTAAGGAAGTGTTCGAAACTGTACTCAGTTCTGTTCCCAGTTGTTCCCAGTACTAGTGCTTTAGGGTTTATGTAGAATGTAGGGAATAGTGATTAGGGGATCGTTTCAGGTACAGCAAATAACAACGGCTGTTTCGCGTAGACCTGTAATGAAATCAGCATTTTAAAATGATTTCCATTATAGCACTGATAACCTTACTTAATACGCTACAAAGTGCTCTTTATGTGCCTTAAGTAAAATTAGAAAACGCCATCTTTCTTGTATATACGACAAACAACAAGTTTACATTAAGACATAGACATTTCTTGCACGAAAAGTAAATTCATTTTCTAACATCCCTTAGAGATATCGCTGCATGCTAATAAACTTTTACTTAGAATAAGTGACTGATAAGCAGATCACGTTCAGTCGGAACAGAGCTTACGTTATGGTGCACCACGTCTGCAAAAACCACAGTAGCATGAAGTTTCGCTGTTGTAATTCTAAACATGTTCAATAGGTGGCATGTCGTATTAGTGTGGTCTCCCAGTCCTGCACTTGGAAATCATTGTCAAAAACATGTTGCCAGAGAAACAGGACGGCAAAAATCAGCATGTCTAAACGACGAGAGGCTAGGATGGGAAGTTGGACGGGGGGGCGCCGAAGTTCTGCCCCGTTGCCAATCTGCAGAAAGTTGAACAAACTTTCACCCCATGCCCCAGAGAACACTGTTTACAAAAAAAACTGAGCGATGAAAGGGACGCTGGCCAGTCAGAAAGTCACGACGAGGTATTAAATGCCATCTTGACATGTCCCCAGCCTTAATCCACACCAGATTATGTGCGCTGCGGCGATCCAACCACGGACATAATCTATTACACCTTTATTCTCTGCAGGAGAACGCAGGAAAACATTGGATTAAGGAGCCCTGGGGATGATGTGGAGGGAGTTTAAAGGCTCTCTGTTTAGACCCTGCCAAGCTGAAGTGACGCATGGGGAGATGCATGGATTGGCTGTCGAAGGGGGGAAAAAAAACGCCAGGATTGTCAAAAAGCACAAAACGAAGATGGAGAACAAAAAACAAGAATGCTTGTAAACATGCAAGGAAGCAATGTGATATACCAGGGAGGAACAGGACGAATGATCGACGTCTATAGAGTGTTTGTGGAAGCAAAACACAGGTGTGTCTGTTATAGGTTTGTGCGCCCTGTGAATTCTGGGAATTGTGGTTTGGGATGCTGGACAAGTTGGATGCTGTGAATAACAAACGCCATCTAACTTCACCTAGCATGGACGCCAGTTCTCCTGTCAGCTGGCTGTCATTTATCTACTAACCATTTTAGTAACCATTTCGTAAAAATAACAAAAAACCCAGGTAACAAAGCAGCAAAAGTCACTGTTGTGAATCTGAATCAACGACTCACTGTGTACTGAATTGTGACTCGAGTTTTGGCTAAAATGAGTCACACAGACTCACAGATGCCAACAGCGACGTTATGTAAAACCTAATAAAACAAGCAAACAAACAAAATAAATGAGTCGTTCTCGAGAAGCGAGACATTGTGTCCAATGTGAAGCTGGCAATCTAATGGTGAACAGAGTGCACTGTTACGCCCGTAATGGAAGTCAGCGTTGATATTAAATATATCAGTGTATGGGAAACACTGCAATATCCTGGCTTATTAGTCGATACTCGTACATTACAGTACCCTTTATAGCACTGGACATTACAATGTATAACACTGTGTTCAGATCGTATAGTGCGTAGTTTCACAGAAGCATTCAATGACACCTGCGACGTTATAGAGACTAAATGCCTTGACCATGTTGCACAAACACTTTTTTAGCTGTGCAACCAAACCACTGAGCAGAATTCTTTACTGAAAGACAGACTTTCATATAGTTTTTTTTTCATTGTGGTTGATATGCATCAGAGCAACACAAAGCTCCAGAAAGCCCACACACCCCATGTGATTCCTTTAGGGCCATTATAAGCCACAAACCCGATGTCCAGTCTGTACCCATCTACCTCTTTCACTCACTCACAAGCACACACAAATAAATAAATGTGTTTGTGTATACTCAGTGCATCCATTACCAGTAAAGAAATCTGTCTCAGATAGACTACCTAATGAAAGGGGAAACAGACAGAGTAAGAGAGAATAAGTGAGCGAGAGACAGTAAGCTCCGGAGAGGGAGGGGGTGTGATAAACAAAGTGGAGCGGCGAGTGAACGAGAGAGGGAAGGAGCGCTCCATCTTGTTCTAATAGCTCATTATTGCTGATTAGGAGGGTCTTCTGTAGATGGCTGCTACCTTTTTGCGGCTAATGTTTTTGGCACCTCTTTACCGTCTCACCCACATTAATGGCACCGAGCCCAAAGCCTGCTGGCACAACATCACAACGTGGCAAATCAGGAGGCGTACAACAAATAAAGGCTCATCACGGACCTTAAAGAAAAGCTCCTTCTATGTATGGCTGTGTATGTGTGTGTGCTGGACTAGGCAGAGGCTGTTATTAGGTTTTAAGTGGCTGACACAGTGGAAACTCCTGTGCAAATTGAATATGGCCTCAGGTTCCAACCACACTGAGATTACTCGGCATCAAGTAAGCTTAAAACTGTAGCTGATTAAGATTTGTCTTCCCTCAGTTTTACCGACTATGTTCTGTATTGCAATAATTATATATTTCAACAGGGGCTGTGTTCATTGTGTAAATATCTGGGCATACCTGGCCAAATGAGATCTTTGCTTCATATCTTATTTAAAAGTCAATGGAGTGGAATTTGAAAAAATAACCCAAACATTTGCATATGCAACATTTCTCAGTTTCTTTTCAGGGAAGCCACTAAGAATCTGGCCCACTCTCTTTTTTTTTAATATCAAATCTACATTTCTGCATTGCTCTACTGGCGGGTCTTCCCATGCATACAATTAGACACCTGCAACTGATTGCAGCGATGATCCTGGTTTTTAACAAGTCAAAGCATTCTCATGTGACCCCACTATTGTGTTGCCTTCACTTGATCCCTGTAACTGCCCACAACAGTTTCAAAACAAACACTGACGCTTGCCTAAAGCTAATATCCTAAGGGCTTTAATCAAACCTTGCTCTGCACCTTGTACCCTTTAAAACTTAATTATGGCTTGACCGGATCCAGCACTCAAAATAAATGGCAGCAAGCATTAAGACTCTTCTCCATACTGGGACCCAGGTGGAGAAACGAACTCCAAGTAGATTAATAGTTTGGTGTTAAAAAAAAAAACCTCACTTTGTCACTCAGGACTTAAATAAAGGGTAAGACTTGGATATTTAATCCTGTACGAGTCCTTTATGTTACAGAAGCTCCAGCGTTTAGTCGGTAGAGCCAGCTGCTGGCAACGACAGTGTTTAAGGGCCTGGGCTAGGCTTGCAACGTGAAAAATGGGGGGTCCATTTATGGAAAACAAATCCAAATCCAAGGCTTGTATCGGAAAGAGCATCCGGAAAGCAGCCAAAAAAAGTCACAGTCATTTTCATAGCGCTTTTTACGACGGAGCATTGTCTTAAAGCAGCATCACAATTACCTAGGCCCAAAGCCATAACTAAGCCAGACTAGGTGGCAGTGGAAAGAAAAAATATATAGCAATTTACAAAATGAAATACAATTAATATACATTGTATCATAAACTAAAGAAATAGAAGAACAAATATCCTCATGAGCTCCTAAAAAGGTTTTTTGTTAGTTAGATGGTGCTCTTTTTTTCGATTTCGATTTTATTCGATTTGTACTAGTATGAGGTACTGGGAACTAAAAGACTATAAAGTTCTTCTGTATGTCACACTGGATAAGGAGATCTGCTATCTAAA
Source organism: Parotocinclus haroldoi (assembly GCA_034779995.1). Lineage (NCBI taxonomy): Eukaryota > Metazoa > Chordata > Actinopteri > Siluriformes > Loricariidae > Parotocinclus > Parotocinclus haroldoi. Next base: position 24,985 of record JAUZST010003045.1, read on the forward strand.
ATAAATATGTTGTGACAGTGATCCCTACCCAGTGCTGCCATGGACTGGTGCTCCTTCCAGGGTACATGGTCAGCTGTGCCTTGAGTTCCCAGATAGGCATCGGAAATCCACCAGTCTCACCCAAAGCAACTCTGAAAAGTAGAAGTGAGGTTGAAATTAGATTAGACTATATCTGGCATTGGGCACTTACTGTTACTACGGGCATTATTTGAACAGTTTACAGTTAAGGCAATCTACTCACATACCTCTATTTAAAACTGATTCTGTAATTGGCAAGCCAAATGAAGCTACAGTAAACACTTAAATCTTGCATTTCAAGTGCCTTTGCATAACAGCCATAACGTCACCGGACTTAGCAACAGGAAAAAAAAACAGTTTCCCAAGTTTACGGAATAATTCTGTCTGTAATTCTGTGAGTTCTGAATAAGATATACAGAGAGTGCTACACGGCAAATTTAGCAGACCATTTGCAGTAGAGCTCTCTATTTTTGAGTGTCATGGCAGAATCAACTTCAGCACTACACTTTCTCGCTGCACACATTCACTGGAAAATCAATACAGGCACATCATCTCGCCTCTCCATGGCTCGAGACCTTCTACACCCCACAAGAGATTACCAGGCATTTGCAGGAGAAGTGTCAATGCAGCCTAAATTTGTTGCTTTGACCCAGAGTGAGAGTTGTGTGTGTCCCTTGAGGCATCTTACTTGTGGCTGACTTAAATTAAGGTTTTTTAGTAGACCATAAGCATGCTCTAGTACAAAGGTGGACGAAGGCCAAGAATTTATGCTTTATTAGAATGCAACCAGAAAATACAGGATGTTTGTACTGAGTAATAAAAAGACTACCGGCTTCCTTGACAAGTACTATATTTAGTGTGACCTCTCCTTACAATAGCAGCATCTGGTAGCTTCATCGTGATGCCAAGTCGACCCTTCTACAGTCCAAAGAAGCTTGATGAGGAATCATTTTAAGGGTGACAGCTAAGAAATCACTCTTTATCAAGGGGAACAGGATAAAATGGCTAAGATGTGCCAAAGCTCACAAAAATTGGAAGGAAGATCATAGAGGGACAAATCAGAGTTTCAAATGATTGATTGTTGACAACATCTTAAACATTGTCACTATAACATGATTCACAAATCTAATGGTGGCCAGCTGTACCTCACTGCGGAGCCGTTTAAAATGATTCAGTATTACAAAATTGCTAGGAACAAGCCCCAGTCTGTGATGTGTCCATACCATCCACACCCCAGCTTATGGCCAAGGGCGCGATCCGTTGAGGAAAACTGAAGAACGGATGAAGTACAAAGGCAGGTGTGTTGACGGGGGAGGAAGTTTCACTAGGAGTCACTAATTTCGTTTTGTGGGTCTGAGCACAAACAGCAACCATAAAACACTGCATAATGCAAAAGGAACCAGAATTGCCCTTTAATGGGGTTCAAATGTTGCACAGAACTGAGGTTCTGTTAAGTGAGGTTAGAATAAACTAATTTCTGTTCTATTCTCAGTACAGTAAAATATAAATCGTCTAGGTGTGCAAGAGAATAGGTGGACAAAGATTCTTTATTATTCTTTGGACAAAAAATCTTTATAATGGATACACAATCGGTGCAACATATTTTAATGTCTATTCTTTCAATGCTAACCATCGATTCAGTCTGTGAATACTTGTATATCATACTGCACATGAATGAAACAGTCCGCAGTACCAAAAGTATGAAGAAATCTACATGTCAAAGAGGTTACCTGTTACTTACAACATAACAAAAAAAAAATTGATCGACTCTAATGAGCCACTGAGCTCAGAGGTAACTGTTTGAACCGAAGAAAAATGAACCATTCTACAGTTATGAAAGAAACCAAATGAAAGCTCTATGCAGATTCGATTTTTGGGGTGATGCCTGTAACAAACTCATCTGTAATAAAAGCTGTTGCACCTGTATGACAGCAGAGGAGTGCACGTACTCTAATGTAAACTGCAAACAGGACTGTACATTAGTCTACGATCATATGAATGAAAAGGGAAGTACAACTCCTCATATTTATTGTATCCTCTCTCATATTACTGCAAGACAGGCAGTTATCTTCGAATATAGAGGATGTTACTCCACTGCTCACAAAAATGTGGGGATATTTCATTATGGGAGATTTAATTTTGAAATATCCCCTTATTTTGGTGAGCGTTATGTATCACGTGCATATTCAGCATATGCATATGATATGACTGTGACGCTCAATATGGTATTTTATTTCTATATTAAGCATGTTCTGATCAATAGCACCCCTGGTGGCCGTCACGCAATACAACCAACAAAACCACCACGCGGTGAAACTGGAAACTGTACAGAGCGCAAAACCAAACTTAGAACAGATAAAGAATTCCCTACAAAGGTGGCTCAATATTTAAAACCAGTGCAAAAGCTCAGACTTGTAAGCTGCTTCTGGCGAAGTGAATGCTCTCGTTTCAGAGTAGTATTTTGCTAAAGTGGAAGTAAACTAAACCGGTTCTCAGTTTACTGAGATAAGGCCAGGTTCTTCTGTAACAAGTACAATTGTGTAGCGTTCCTAGGATATACATGGCAACTCGGAGGGAGGAAGCTGCCAGATGCACTTTTTAGTTACTAACATGTAACATTTGGGTATTATCAACACATTTTTGGTAATCTAAACTGTTTACATTTATGTCGTTTAGCAGACGCCCCTACCCAGAGCGACTGCTAAACTTCCAATTAATACAGTCATACAATTTAAGCAGTTGTGGGTTAAGGGCCTTGCTCAGGGACCCAACTGTGTCAGAGGTGGGATCTGAATCCTGGACCGTAGTCCAGTACCTTATCCACTAGGCCACCATTTAGTTGAGTGTTTTTGCACTTAATTCACAGGTATTAAATAGCGCATACTTTTACTTAGTTTTTAGGCAGTTGAATTATTTGTTGATCATGGCACGATTAGTTAGTTATGAAATATTAAACAGACACTACACCGTTGCACAATCACGCAGTATCATGTTATTGCCCAGTTACAGCCTTGTTGTAGTTTTGCGTTATTGTGCAGCTTTTGAACTGTTCACAGTTATTGTCTACAAAAACATGGTACGTTTTTATATTATCCTAAATGGATCCTAAATATGTCTTTAGGTTTGAAACTCTGAATACACAGCTGACATCATTTTGAAAATACAGTCAGTTCCTTACCAAACCCAGCATTTATAGCCTAAAACCTCATTTACACCCATTATCGCCCAACCCTGTGAATGTATCCAAAAAGTTTCACGCCTTGTTTCACCAAGCCCTGATTGTGTTACGTAAGGTCGCAGTCACACCTTCCTCTAACCAACCTGTCTGTCATGCAAGATCGTTTTTACACTAGGTCAACATCTGGCTACGCATTTACAGTCGTCTCATCTAACAGTCACTGCATGATTATATTTGGGTATAAATGTAACCTTTAAATAGAGGGTTAAATTAATCCAACAGTACAATCAGTTACAAACGACGGGGCCTTTACCATAGTCAGCTACCTACTGTGCGTGAAGGGAGAGCAAATGATCTGATTTACATATTGCTTTTTTCATATTATATTTGCCTGAAATCGTACAATACTGCATTACAACAAAAATAAAGCCTTAGAAGCCTTAAAGCTCAGACTCCATAGCTAATGCTACAGCGCCATCAAATGGTCATGTAGTAACGACATGTTCTTTGAGAGCAGAATAAAAACAAGCAAATGTTTACAGCAGTTGCAAATTTAAGTAAATAATCGAAATGAATAAATGAATGTAACTTTTTAAAGTCTTTTCCTTTCCCCCAAGTGCGTGTTTATCCAAACTCGGCATTTATTAGCAGCATTAACCATAAAAGGAAATAATCATTTTTAAATGATTTCAAATGTGTAAGGTAGGTTATTTGGGGGAAGTATTTGATAAGGTCTATAAAGGTTTCAAATGATCACACAGATGGGAAAGTAAAAGAGAAAACAAGCAGTCAAGATAGTACAGCTTGTGTTCTTAGTCCTGCATTACAGATATCGCAATTAGTTCTACATAGATAATTCTGCATTACAAATTACAGATACATAATTCTTAGCTATAAGTACTGTAAAAACGAACCTCAGCCACTGGATAATTCTTATATTCTTAAATAATTCTTAATTACAGACACTGAAAATGATTCTTAATTACAGGTATAGTAGATAATTCTTAATTATAGATACTGTACATCATTCTTAATTACAAATATGGCAAATAATTCTACACTACAAATACTGTAAATAATTCCTAATTACAAATACTGTAAATAATTCTACACTAATTACAAATACTGTAAATAATTCTATACTACAAATACTGTAAATAATTCTACACTACAAATACTGTAAATAATTCTACACTACAAATACTGTAAATAATTCGTAATTACAAATACTGTAAATAATTCTACACTGTAGAATTCAAACTGTAGATAATTCTTAATTCCATATACTGTTTATAATTCTGCATTCCAGATACTGTAAATAATTCTTAATTACAAATACTGTAAATAATTCTACACTACAAATGCTGTAAATAATTCTTAGTTACAAATACTGGGTATAATTCTGCATTACAAGTACTGTAAATAATTCTTAATTTCAGGGTATTGTACATAATTCTGTACAATATTCATGTCTATTGTACTGTATTCATGTCAAACTGTAGATAATTCTTAATTCCATATACTGTTTATAATTCTGCATTCCAGATACTGTAAATAGTTCTTAATTAGAAATACTGTAAATAGTTCTTAATTACAGGTATCGAAGCTAATTTGCAAATAATTCTTAATAGATAGCAGATATGTCTGCATTATATATACACTGCTAAACAGTCCTGCATTACAGATTCCTATGTAATGTCCCATACTGCAAATAATTCCTAATTACAAATACAGCGAATCATTCTTAATTACAGGCACTGTAAATAGTCCTGCATTACAGCTAGATTACATAACTTGTAATTATAGATCCTGTGATTAGGCCTGCATTAGTGATCATCACATAATCCTGCATACTATAAATAATTCTTAATTTCAGAGAGAGTAAGGAGTCCTGCATTCCAGATTACTTTAACAATCCTGCATCAGACATAAAGTAATTGATACTTGTACGTATATTGTACTTAGACACACCTAAAGGAGGGGTCTTCATACAGTAATGATAAAAGTATTTTTAAGCTCAGTAGTGGGCGTTCCTTTCAACACCGCCTGCCTTGCATGTCGCTATTTAAGAACAGAAATTAACAGTGCGGCATCGCTGACGGTTCGCTTCAATTAAATCAAGTTTTGTTTAAGTTGAAAAGAACTTATTCTGCTTATCCTGCTCATTCGCACCAAGGAACAGTCTGCAACTGTTACTAATGAAGGTATGAGTTTTCTGCGTTGTGTTTTCTGAATTGGCAATGCCTGTAATAGAGACATGAATGATCATATCATAAATTGATTATATGATCAATCATAAACGAGCTGTAAATGTCATACCGAGGTTAAGATTTAGGTCTAATTCTAAATAGAAAAGCCTTGTTGTTTTGTCCTGCTTATGGGGGTACAGGACACAGTGGAGGTAAAAGTTTTATCCAGTGAGTGAAGAAATCTGTTTGAAACAAAACAAAGGTCAGTCCGGAGTCTAAAACAGATTCGTTTCGACTTTTGTAGAAGGCAACGACTGAATTAGCCGCTAAGCCTATTGCTAAGGTGACGCTCAGTTTTTGACGCTGTTCTTTTTCCTCCATTTTTTTTCTTCCAGGTGAGGTCTTTCAGGGCAAGGCCACTTACCTAGCACCAACGCCGTTTACCACTTCCGCAGCTCTAGCTATGTGCGCGAATCATGTTCATGTCTTAATTTGCTACTTCGCTATTTTTTGTATTCACTTGTTAGGGTTTCTTATAGCGTAAATAAACAGCAGCTCACCTTTCGGTAAGGTAACGACGCAGTATGGGCGTGGCCAATGACCTCGCTTGAACTTCATACTTGCTGCTGATTGGCTGAAGAATTGGCGCCTCAACCTTAAATAAAAGGCACAGGTTGCGCCTCTTCGTGACGCTTCGCCGCTTTAAAGTGGTTTGGCTGAGATGTTGGTTACTTTTCATATGTACTTTGTAGCCGCCAGTTTATCACAAAAGACCACAAACTAAGCCTGGGTTGGTTGCCAATCCCCACAGGGCACACACACACACACACACACTCACGTTCTCACACTGAGATTTTTTAGAGATGCTATGTGTTATAACACCTGTCTGTAAAGTGTGTGAGGAAACCCATGAGGATACAGAGAGAACATGCAAATTCCACACAGGTAGCAGCTGAGCTGGGACTCAAACCCTCGGGTTGCTCTCTATCTCAGCCTACATGCAACTGATCTTGCAACGCTTGAACAAATTACTTAACTGATCACACATCATGTAACAGTTACATAATATGAAATAACAGGAAAATGAACCTGCAGCACCTTTTTTTGAGTAGCATGGTAGCGCAGAATGTAGTGTTCAGTGAACGGCGGCTCAAACCCTCAGTCTGTTACTGCCTGTGCTGGATTCCATTAGGTTTTGAGTTTGTAATAAGAAATTGTTCAGTCGCATACATGAGTGGAACTATTTAGCTTTAAACAACAGCACCAGTTTTCCTTTTTGGGAGGGTGGTAGTGCTGGACGCTGGTGCTGTTCATATCCGCGGTGCTGGCGGGAGCAGAGCTGAATCCTCTTAGCTGCTTACTGCCTTTTTGGTGTTCTAGTTTCCTTTCACTTTCCTAAAAACATGGATTCTCTCACTTAAATTGTCTTAAATATGTAAAGGGTCAGTGGGATTTTGTTAGGTGACTGTGGCAGAAAGTCCCTGACACTCGACGCTCCCTGACCTTCTATGATCTTGAAGTAGTTGTTACTAAGATTTGATTGTTTTTTTTGTCATTATCATGCTGCAGAATGAATCCTTGTCCGCAAAGGTCCAAACCAAAATTCTGGAGAAGTGTCACGAAATTTGACCAGCACTGCACGAATGAATGGATGCCCCAACAGCTAGGCAACTTGACTACACTTGTAATAAAAATATATATTATTTAGGACCCAATTTTCTATCTTAGCCAAGGCTTTCGATGGCTTCTGATACGTATCTCTATGGCCAATAATAAAGCTTTTAATCACTGTTATGGAGCTGTTCTCTATCAAAGTAATCTGGGATTACATTTTAGATCCAGGAACGTCATATAAAATGCACTTTGAAGTCACAAACCTATGACATTTTGGTATCATAAACACAGCGGTGAAAATTAACTTCAACTAAGACGTGCAGTGGGTTGCAGAGATATGATCAAGAGTAGAGGACCACTGACCGATTCTTATGGAAGCTGTGGCAACAAATTACTACCAATAACTGAGAGGCAAAGGAGGAAATTAATGTATAAATCATAAACTCGTAAAAGATGAGACATTTTTCAAAAAGAACCAACTTCCTGGATTGTTGCTTGAGTATTTTTGGATAAGAAACATCAACTACCTAACCGTTAGGGGTGAACAATATGACCCTAAAATATTATCACGATTAAAAAAAGCCTTACAGTCTTGTGCATACGTTTCGCTAACCCTCTGACTGACTCACATTTCTTACATGATCCGATTCAGACTTGCAGGGGCTCAGGTCTAACCAGCAGAACAGGTTGCAAGCAGAGAACCTGAACAGGGACAGACCAGAGCAAGAGCTTTCCTTAGTCTAGCGCTACGAAGTTCATAAGGAAATCCCAACGACTTGCTTAAGAAAATCATTGTTTTTCCTATGTAGGCTGTGACACCTTTGCAATACATTGCTCAAGACACGTTCTGAAGATGGATTCACCTTCATTTCCACCATTTAGATTAATCCCATTCAGAGGACAGCAAAGGGAAGTGAAAACATCAAATCAAGCCTTTAAAAGGCGGTGGTGGAAGACATAGCCAACTAGTATAGAAAAAAATCCTTTATAGCATTACGTGTGCCATCGATGAAACCGTTTAACGTTTGGTAAATTGAAATTGAAATGCTTACCTTGTCAACTCTTACAACCTAAGTTAAGAAACCATTCAAGAACGTAATCTATCCAAGAAAACCGCTTGTGCTTAGAACCGTTCCTATGAAAAGAGTTAAGAAACTAATTCTGACGTTGTTTGAGGAATAACAAATTAAACCGTTGTTCCTTTAAGAATGCAGTAAAAAAAAAAAAAAAGAAGAAAAAAAACATACTTAAGAAGATTTTCTTCTTTCTTCTAAGTATTAACCAAGAGCGGTTAATAAAACCGCAACCACATTGTAAACCAAGTGCAAATTTAATCAAAACCATTACCACTACTATTGACAGGTCCAAAAGCCATGTCAGCTGTAAGCAATCCAAATAAACCGGGACGTGATGGTATATTTGGTTTTAGTACTTAAATGGTTCATTTCTGTTTCAAAAAGAGTTGTGTATCGTGATTTTTCTTGTTCGAATTCATCCCTTGATGATAAAATGGATGTTGATTCTTGGGGTGAAGGTGAATTTTCTCGCCGCTCGACGGAGACAACAGTGAGATCTGTGGCCTGTTTTTTTGTAAATACTGTCAAAAGTTAATAATGCAAGGTTTGTCATTATAGAATCGTTTACTTGAGTTATTTTATTGTAAAAAAACAAAAAAAAACTTTCTTGTTTCCTGTTCGTAACAGAAGGAAGCGGCACATTACTGGACCCTCTCTGTCAAAGTGCTGCGAGGGCACTTTGATAAAGCGTTTGACTATGGTACGACCCTCAGTGAGAACACCCCTCACCTACACTCATACACAATACAGATATTTATGAGTAATGTCATAGTTTATGTCGTGTCAGCTTGAATCTACCCACGTCAATGACTTTCTCCAGGTAATCACACTTTTGTCTTCATATTACCCATCATACCTTTTTACAGCGAGTCAGAATGACATGTACGTCACCTTGTATCTGCCCACGGCCTCAGCTCGGACCAGGAAGACCAGGTGCATTGATAACAGCAACACACCTGAGTGGAATGAGATCTTCCAATTTCGTGTACACAGCCAGGTCAAGGTGAGCTGGTAAGAGTGTGTGTTATTAACCAGGCCCTTTGGAGTTCGATTTAAGTTAGTGGACAGTATAAACGCTCTGAGAACAGTAGTGTCTGAGGGCTTGGGTTCAATCTCACAGCGAAGGCTGAATGGTGCATTTAGAGGGAAAAAAACCCAGGCACTGGCGATGCACCCAGTTCACAGCTCCAAGCCCAGACCACTGTGGAGGCTTACATGAGGAAGGGCATTTGGGGTCAGGTTTAAACCTGGAATGAGTGAATATTTGCAGAAAACAAAAAAGTTGATATGTTTAAAAATGAAATATATTGTCATTGTAGTGTTTCAATTGAAAAGGATATGCAAATCATCGTATTCTGTTTTCATTGAAGTTTTGCACAACGTCGCAACTTCACTGGAATTGGGGTTGTACTTCCTTCGTGGACTGAAACTGGAAGGCAGCACAAACCTACCATATCAGCAGCACACAACTTGTCCATACTTGCTTTTCTGGCACAGAACCTGTTTTGTCAGATGTATCCTGACCTCGCTTCGTTACCTATATGGTACCCTTGCCTCGTTATGTGCACCGAATGCATTTTCTATTTGATTCATTATATGCAGCGTTCCCTCGTTTATGGCGGGGGTTACGTTCCAGGACCACCGGCTATAAACGAAAATCCGCCAAGTAGGGACGCTATATTTATTTAAGTATTTCTACACTATTTTAGCCTTAGAACTGCACAAATACGCTATTGTAGCGGTTTTAACTGTTAAATAATCAAACAACAAAAGAGGTTAAGGTACTGGATTAGGGTACTGGATTAGGGGCCAGAAGATCCAGGGTTCAAATCCCACCTCTGCCACAGTTGGGTCCCTGAACAAGGCCCTTTACCCACAATTGCTTGGATTGTAAGACTGTATTAATTGTAAGTCGTAATAAGGGCGTCTGCTAAATGCTGTAAATGTAATGTAATGTAAAAATACATCACTCTCGTATCACACCTGCTCCGTCCGTACCGAGCTTACAGCACGTCATATCCTACACACTGAGTAGATACAACACCTATTTACTGTCAATCCTCATATTTTATCATTTATAACATTCCTTTATTGTTAGAACAAATTTTTTAAATATGCTTTTTAAAGTCTTGTGATTGTTTTTTTTTTAAATGTAAAAGTTCCTCAATGAAACATTTTGAAAACCCGCAATGCACGGAGGCCGCAAAACGTGAACCGCGACGTGGCAAGGGACCACTGTAATTCACAAAATGATAACTGAACACCTAAGCATGTTAAAAGTATTTGTAAACTGATTACAATGTTGTTTTCTTCTTTTTTTTTTAGAACATCCTGGAAATAAATGTCATTGACAAGGATAGTATAACAAGTGATGACCACATCGCTAGCATTCTGTTTGACGTCAGCACCCTCACTCTGGGTCAGAAAGAGACTAAGGAATTCATGGCTGATGAGACGGTCAGTAACTCTTGCCTCGGTCCAAATAATGCTGATATGTATTCAATATTGCATTTATCTGTTCGTATTTATTTCGTTTTTTGTTATTTCTAATAAGTAACATTGCAAACGTGTTGGCCTACATAGACTTGTTTAATTCTTACAATTAACCTCCAAGGAGGTTTGGTCCCCTTTTGAGTCTTGGTTTCTTCCTTATAACGTTTAGGGAGTTTTTCCTTTCCTCTGTCGCCCTAGGTTTGGCCCTATCAGATCATATAATACTGCAAAGCTTCTTTGAGGCAATGCTCCTTTGTAAAAAAGCACTATAGAAATCAATCTGATTTGACTAGACTGGACAAATTCGGCACTGCTGCTTCTGTGCTATTGTGTTTTCTTCGTTTCCTTTCTAAACCCCTGGACCGGGACAGGCTCTGGATACTCTAGTGTCACTGACACGCATGTGTTCAGTGCAGTCCAGTTCAGTGCATGTTGCGTATGACAGTAACTTTATTATGAACTATTGCAATGGGCAGTTATGCACATTTCTAGATTATAGTCCGAGGCACCTAACACCTACCCACATAACGTATTTTCAACGGCTCCTGATTGCATTGCCTTTCCTTTTTCCTGGTTAATACGGTATGTGGGAAGGTGTGAGGTGTGGCTCTATGGGTTCAAACTTCTACAATTAAACAATTTGGATCATCTGTTGTCAATAAATGTCTTTATTTATTTACGCCTAGCCATGACATGCAGTTATTCTACTGAACAATAAATGTACGGACATACACTTAATAGGCTTTGTGGACACGTGTAACACATTCTAAATATAAAGTATACTATTATACACTGTATGCAAAAGGCAGATATAGGGGCGGGGATTAGTAAATACTAATGCCCTTATTTTCTTTTCATTTTTGGGCTGTCCACATGCGTCTGTCTGTATAGTGTACGAACACTTTTGTTGGAACTTACAGCCTTGTTTCAGCGAATAAAAATAGGAAAACTACATCAGAAAAAAAGGTTTGTTTTATTGGACCAACTTTTTTTAAAGGCTGAACGCAGCTCACAACCCATTTCTCTGAATTCCCTCCAGTGAGCCTGAGCACAACAAAACAAGTTAGTGTGTAGACACGACTGCTCAGATATAAACTAATTGCCGTTCTGGTTCCATTTCTAGACAATGGATAAGCTCTGGGTGGAATTCGAGCTCGCAGAAAGGTAACGAGTCTTGTCTGAAAATGACGTCTAGAATTATAACGCTGTGTTCGGTGACTGTGCACTCTATTAGACACGCCTACCGCAGTGCTCCACGGGTTACCAGGTGTAACGTCAGTTATTGTTGCACAGATTGTGTTAGTCGTCCTCTAATCCTTCATCAGTGCTCACAGGATGCTGCCTACAGGATTTTGGTGGCTGGACATTTTTAGAGGGTTGGCTATTTTCAGCCCGGCAGTGACAATGAGGTGTTTAAGAACTCCAGCAGCACTAATGTGTCTGATCCACGCATAGCTGCACAACCCACACGAACACACCTGCACCGCGTCAGTGTCAGTGCAGTACTGTGAACGATCCGTTACCCAAAAAAAGTACCTGTTCTGTGCTGGTCCTGACTGTTAGAGAGCAAAGTAAACAAGAATAAAGTATGCAGAGAGACAGAGAGACAGAGGGACGACACATGGGGAGTGGAAGTGAGAAAATGGACGATGAGGGTAGAAACAAGGAGGCGTACCTAATAAAGTGCTCAGTGGGTATACATTCAATACATATATGAGGAGTTTGAGGAGGGTGGCTTTTTTCTATTAAATTTAGAAACTGATATGGTGGACAGAGATTTGTTATATCTGTTTTCCAGTACTGAGCCACCTCAGGAATATCTCTCCAATGGAGTACTTTTGGTAAGTGCCGTTTCTGCAAATCTGCTGTTACGCTTCATTTTATTTGAAGTTTTTGCTTGACTTGCATTTTTCCTTTGACTAAAGGCAGCCCCACTGTCTACACTAGAGGTCAAGGTGGACAAACGTCCCGCTCAAGGTGAGATCAGAGGGGGAGGACGTACATACTCTTATGTTCTTTACTTAAGTACTACTAATTGATTAAGTTAAAGCCACCATGATGCCATCGTTTTTTTGGAGCACGCACGCTCGTGTTAGTTGCAATGCGTCGCGTGTAAGCCTGGGCTTTAGATTTGCACTTCATTGGTTGCCTGACTAGACCTGCCTGGATTTAAAAAAAAAAAAGAAGAAACAATCATAAGTGGACCACGCAGACAAATAAAGTGATTCATGAAAGCTTGTAAAAGTGAGCATGTGGTGAGTAAAAAATGAATTGCATTCATTCACTACAAATAAATGTGGTAAATGAAATGTAAAAAGTATTATGTTAGAGAAAATAGTCAAGTAAAGTACAGACACCTAATAAAAAAGAACGTTAAGTACAGTAATGTAGCACTTGCTGTACTGTCTCTGTTTTGCGTTTGTTCCAGCGAACACGAACTTGATGATAAAGTTACGAGGGGCGTATAAAGAAGAGCAAGTTATCCCCGAGAACTCGCCCATGCAGCCCCTTTGCTACCACATCAACAAAGACCTGGAGACTGAGCTTGCTGTTGTGACGGTAGGCATGGATTTTATTATCGGCCTTATTGGCATTATGAGATCATTAGAGACATTTCTCCTCAGTGTAGCACAAAGAAAGATATTTTGCAAAAAGCCGATACAATTTTTTTTCCCCAGTAAAAGGCATAGATCATTATCTGTTTTCCTTACGTGTGTTATCGTTTCTATATAGGAAGACCAGGAAGACGGTGAGGAAAGTTCTGTAGCAGTCCCGTTTACACCATTTGCGCCCAAATGTGATCTTAAAGTCTGCCTTCCTGTGGCAAAGGTAAGAGGACTGATATATTTAGCAAAATTAAAAGCACAGTTTCCCTGTTCTGCTAAACAACTGTTTAACTGAATGTTCACCGAACCATCCATTATCTTCCACTTAATCTACACGGGGTCGCAGGCCGGCCGGTGCCTGCCCGGCAGCTCTGGGATCAAGGGCATGGACAACTAGACGGGGCACCACACGCACACACTAATGACCACTTTAGAGACACCAATTAACCTAACACGGCAGTCTTTGGACTGTGAGAGGAAACCGGAGTACCCGGAGTAAACCCATGCAGACACGGGGAGGACATGCAGACTTCACAACAAAAGTACATGAAATCTGTTTTGCTTTACAGGACACAGTAAGTCTGCAGCTGAACACACGAGATAGGTATTATTTGTATGTTTTTCACCGCTATGTTAACATTGTGAAAGCGTTTGGGTTTTAGTCCTCAATTCTTTCTTGCTGTAAGGAGTTAATACTTTTTTATATTTCCTGCATTATGGTAATCATGATGATGATGTTGATGACGGTATGTGTGTGTAGCGCTGACGGGCTGAACGTACGTCTGGATTTTGACATACCTGCAGCAGAGAAGCAGTTTCTGGAAAAAAGGAAGGAGGTGGTGTCTCGTGCCCTGCAGAAAGCTCTGAAGCTCAATACTCCCCTGCGCCAAGGCAAGGTGCTGTACTATGATTCTGCCATGGTCGTATAAAGTTGAGTGCACGTGCTCGGAGTCATATCCAGACGTTGGCTTTTGAAAAAGGCGTGGGAGAGCTGCCAGCATTGCTGCAGAGGTTAAAGGGGTGGGGGGGTGGGGGGGTCAGCCTGTCAGTTCTAAGTCCGTATACCACACACTGTATCAAATTGGTCTGCATGGCTGCCATCCCAGAAGGCAGAAGGGAAACCTCTTCTAAAGATGCACAAGAAAAGTCTGCAAACAGTTTGCTGAAGACAAGCAGACTAAGGACATGGATTCCTGGAACCAATCCTGTGTTCTAATGAGACCAAGATAAACCAAGATTTGGTTCAGATGGTGTCAACCAGGTTAGGAGTACATGACAAGTTTGTCTTGTGTACAGTTAAGCATTGTGATGGGAATGTCATTTGGGGCTGCATGAGTGCTGCCGGCCGTGGAGAGTTACAGTTTTTTTTTTGAGAGAACCATGAATGCCAACATGCACTTTGACATACTAAGGCAGAACGTGATCCCCTCCCTTCAGAAACGACGCCGCAGGGCAGTATTACAGCGTGATAACGACCCCAAACACACCTCCAACACGACCACTGCCTTGTTAAAGAAACCGAGGGTAAAGGTACCGGACTGGCCAAGCATGTCCCTTAAACCCTATTGAGCATCTGTAGAGGAGCGCAAGGTCTCTAACATCGACCGGCTCTGTGATGTCGTCATGGAGGAGTGGAAGAGGATTCAGTGGCAAGCTCTCAAGCTCTAATGAACTCCATGCCCAAGAGAGCTAAGGCAGTGCTGGAAAATAGGTGGCCACACAAAATCCTGACACACTGGGCACAATTTGGCTGTTTTCACTTAGGGGTGTGCTCTCTTTTGTTGGTGGTTTAGACGTTAATGCCTGTGTGTTGAGTTCTTTTGAGGGCACTACAAATTTACACAGTTATACAAGCTGTAGACTGACTACATTGTTTTAAAGTGCCATATCTTCAGTGTTATCCTGATAGACAACATTTAGATAGATCCAGATAGACAACATTTCCAGAGGAACATAATGTTTTGGACAGAGGTGCTTTAACTGTTGATAAATACCTAAGGAACTATTTTGTTTGACAGAAAAGACACCACCATTTTCAGGTCATCACTATTATCTAAATGTTTACACTACAGGTGCCTACAGTGGCTGTGGTGTTTTCTGGAGGCAGCTCCAGGGCCATGACCTCCACCTACGGCTCTTTGAAAGGACTGCAGAAACTTGGCCTGCTGGATGCCGTTAGCTACATCACCACGGTGTCAGGCTCCACCTGGTGGGTGTTAAAAGGCATTTCACAGACATGTAGACCCGACTCTCGGTCACTTGATGGATCATCGATCTCCACACAATTCTGTCTTTCATGGATGTGATCCATGAAGTATTTCGGCAGGATAGTGGAGTAGTTTGCCATTGCTTTCTCCACCCCTCCCCATTTGTCCGGGCTTGGGACCGGCATACAGCTGTTTTTCAGTTACACGGCTGGGGTGTTTGCATACACAAAGTCAATGACAATTTAGAGACACCAATTAACCATGTATGTCTTTGGACTGTGGGAGGAAACCGGAGTACCCGGAGTAAACCCCCGCAGACACGGGGAGGACATCCAGACTCCACACAGAAAGGACACAAGCCGCTCCACTCTGGTATTGAACCCGGGACCTTCCTGCTGTGAGGCAAGCGGTGCTACCCACCGAGCCCCCGTGCTGCCCGGCTTACATATATATATTTGTGTTCAAATCCATGATGGTCATCCACACCAGATCAGAAAGCCTAGGCATGTGCTAAATGGAATACATATATGCACATTATTAAATAATATCTCTTTTTATGTTTATGCCTTTTCAAAACAGGGCTTCGTCCACTCTTTACAATGACCCGTCTTGGTCAAAGACAGACCTGGACAAGTTGATTGCACCTGTGCAAAAGGAGCTTTCTAAAAGTGTGGCCAGTCTCTTCACTCCTAAACTGCTGAAGTATTACTATTCCGAGCTGCAACTCAGACAGGCCGAAGGTCATCCCGTATCCCCCATCGACATGTGGGGGCTTATCATTGAAAACCTCATCTATGGCAAGGTTGGTCTTTTTGTCCGTCTGCTTTACTTGCTTTGAATTCGGTAAGAAATCAGAGCGGCTCCGAGTGGATGCGCCTAGAATTCCATAAATGGGAGAGCAGACAGGTTCATATTTGGAATTTCTTTTAAATTCAGTTCTCAAATGTGAAATAATGAATTTGCTATCACTGGACCAAATGCATTACTCTTGCTTGTACGTCTACGTTTGAATAGATCGGTGTGGAATACTTAAAAGATTTATGTTATGGTGCAGAAACACACAGGCACACTGGCTGACCAGCAGAGGGCGATCTCAGAGGGCCAGAACCCTCTCCCCATCTACACGTGTGTCAACATGAAGAAGGACGTCAGCGGCTCCATGATGCCTGGTGAAAAAAAAAATGCAAATGAATCATAAGGCATTAGTATAACATGTTGTTAACATATACACTACACTATATGTGGATATAATTGCTGAGGTATGATCCAGCCACTGGTAAAATAAGACGTAACTATGACGCTCTCACAGATTCCGCTCTGCCAACTAGTAAGTTTATCCAGTTTCAGCCCTGCTGTCACCATAAGACCCACTTTCCAAAGGCACGTGGCCAAGGGAAATGCCGCTGTCTCCCAAAGAGTCAATTTTATCCTGGATTAGTGAGCAGAACTTCATAACACAGCGTGCAGATTCACTATAGGCACTACGTTTCCCATAATGCAAAAGCATGAAAGGCTAACGCCTTCAGAGTTAGCTTCTTTCGTTTGTTTGGCGTGGATTAACGAGCCTTTGTTGTCAGATGGGTCCCTGTGACTGATTGGCAAGTAGAGGGGTACAGCTGTACCCCTCTAAATTCTGTGTGCGCCCCAGTATGACAAGTAGTCTAGAAACACCCCTGATGTGCCCACTCAGCACTTAACCATCAGGGATGAATCCCAGATTCAAGGACAAATGAGAAATCCAGCATCTCTGCATGACCTTAGTACTACTCTTGTAGGCGGAAGCAATTGAATCCCTACAGTCATGTTCCAAAATGTTGCTGAACGCTTCCAAGCATATCAGTTAATCCTAATTTAAGGTCAATGAGGATCAGTTCCAAATTAATGACAACGCTGGACGTTGACGGACGTTTGGCATTGACTGGGAATCCGAATTCCTTTGCCCATGTACTTGCCCCAAATTCCCAAAATCGAAGAGTTCCCCCTATAGAGACACAGGGCTAATTAACAAAGCATTTCTCTATTAGGAAGCTGCTTAACTTTCAAAACCATTGGCAAGTTTGAGAAAACATGTTGAAAGCCGTGAAAGCTGTTATGTAATCTGGTACATGTCACTTGTAAATTTTCCACTGTAAACCGGATTTGTCGCTGGGTTCTTCAATAATATGTGGCAGTTTTGGGACTTTGGTGGCCTAGTGGTTAAGGTACTGGATTACGGGTCAGAAGGCCCAGGGTTCAAATCCCACCTCTGCCACAGTTGGGTCCCTGAGCAAGGCCCTTTACCCACAATTGCTTGGATTGTAAGACTGTATTCATTGTAAGTCGCTCTGGATAAGGGCATCTGCTAAATAATATAACTGCACTTATGTAAATGTATGAGTTATAGTACAAATATTCTGATCTATATAAAAACTGCAGAAAAACTTTGGGGTCCACTGTGTTAGCCGATATAGTTTGCTGTCGGTAAGTATATGAAGTGACATAGAAATGTATTGTTTATTTTAATTTTTTTTGGCATTTACAGAGTGGTGTGAATTTACACCAATTGAGGTGGGATTCCCCAAATATGGTATCTTCGTCCCTACACAACATTTTGGGAGCGAGTATTACATGGGTCACCAGGTTAAGAAATTACCAGAGACGCGTATCCCATTCCTACTGGGTCAGTACTCATTCCTACTGTGTGTGTGTGTGTGTGTGTGTGTGTGTGTGTGTATACATATAAGCGGTTAAGGTACTGGACTGGGTTCAAATCCCACCTCTGCCAAGATGCCACAGTTGGGTCCCTGAGCAAGACCCTTAACCCCAGATTGGTTGGAAATCACTCTGGATAAGGGTGTCTGCTAAATGGCATAAATTTAAATGTGTGTGTGTGTTTGTGTGTGTGTTTGTGTGTGTGTTTGTGTGTTTGTGTGTGTGTTTGTGTGTTTGTGTGTTTGTGTTTTTGTGTGTGTGTGTGTGTGTGTGTGTGTGTGTGTGTGTGTGTGTGTGTGTGTGTGTGTGTGTGT
>JAUZST010003046.1:0-17483 GCA_034779995.1 Parotocinclus haroldoi
CGCATGCCTTTGGATTGTGGGAGGAAACTGGAGTACCTGCTGGAGTAAATCCACACAGATACTGGGAGGACATGCAAACTCCATACAGAAAACCCAGCCCACTCCACCCTGGAATTTAACCCAGGACGTTCTTGCTGTCAGGCATCACTGTGCCATCCACTCACAGTTGAAGTATTTAAATATTAACTCAAGACCATTTGTTCACGCAGGGTTTCCTCTCGCTTGCGTAAGGCCATGATGCTGCTCCTCTCACTTTACATTTTGTTGTTTGTACAGTGACTTTGGGTTTGTGAAAGGCATTTCCTAAATAAAACATTGCTTTTAACCAAACGCCAACCAGCCACCTGCGTGCTACAAATGTGCCTCCTTAATATTGCAAGGAACACAGATAGTGATCAAGCATGTTGGACCATAAAAAATCTTCAAAGCATTAACTGTTAATGTTCCTCCAGCAAGCAAGTCCTGAATCATCCGAAGCATCTCAGACATTGCTGATAGCGAAGGCTTTGGTTCACTCAGCAATCTGCCACCTTCATTATTTCGAAAGGCTTTCTCGCAGCCTCCACAGAAGATGAGTTATTGAATTTCTTTAATTAGTCGCTTAGTGTTATACACTTCAATCTTTCCACAAACGTCACCCAGGGACACAGATCCATCCCTCTTTGGTACTTCGATCAGGGTAAGATAAAAATAACAACTGGTGATGCTAGTAGTGCGGTGTTACCTGTCTGCGATGCTGGCTGGCTTGACCTTGTCGATGATGATCACCTGCTTGTTGCAGTACATGGAGGTAGAAAGGGCCACTCCCAGACTGGAGCCCAGGGGCTTGGCCACTTCCACCAAGAGAGGACCAGAAGCACTGGCTATGGAGTCTGTAAGAAAGGTAGGGACATCATGAAGAGATCACACACACACACACACACACACACACACACACACACACACACATACACTTTGACATCATACAAAACATTGGTGAAGGTTATACAAGTATGCAGCATTTATCGTCCTCATTACGTTCTGGGAAACAGGACGTTGGCTCAAATAGATGCTCATGAGACCGGATTTCTGCTGGTCCTGTTCCTGACCATTAGAGAACAGAGTAAAGAGAACTACAAAGCAGGTACAGAAACAGATGGACCACATGGTACAAACTAATTGGAACTATTAAATTGACAATGAGTGTAGAAACAAGGAGGTGTACTCAATGAAGTGACCCTAACCACACTCATATATACTCATTCGAGAACACATATACATGTTACCTTTGCACTTATAGACTCTTTATAATACTATCAAAAATATATTATAGTACACTTATGCACTCGAAATATCCTGTCCTTTTCCAGGCAGGTTCATTCGTGCATTCGTGACTCCAACAATAGATTTGGGAATTTTCAACTATTTGTAGCTATTTTTTTAGTCTTGTCTGACTAATAAAGGTCAGAACAGAACCTAAAATAATAACCACAACAGAAGTTATGTCTGCCTCTAACAGCACACTTCTTGTCCATAGTCAAATCCATCAGCACCAACACATGGCCTGTAATGTACAGCAGGTATGGACAAGATGAGACACGTCTTCCTGCTTCTAGCTATTTACATAATGCGCATAAATACTTAAAGTTTTGTCAGCCTTCAAGATACTGGCACTGGTCCCAACAAACACACCCACAGGGCTAAAAACAGTCTCTTCTGGGATGGAACAACTGATGATAGCTCATCAATAATGAGTTAGTCATTAACGAGACACAACGATCCACAATTATAATGAAGCGAGTGGAATATTAGGAAGTGACAGAGCTGACAGGTGTTTTACTCTGCTATGATTGCTTCATTAGATGGCTTACTTCTTAATTAAGTCTTTCGTTTATTCTAGAAGAGATCGTCTATTGCCTCAGTACATTTCGGTTAAATGTATGTAGAGGTTTATCACGATGAACACATTAGAAAGATGAGACAAATGGGTTTCCTTTTAAGCATGATGCTACTGTTTAAGCGTAATGATGCTATTAGACAGACATGAAGCAGTGGAATCGATATAAGCCTCGTATCACTGAGCATGACACGTAAGGTTCAGATGATTAAAGCCGTTATATCCACCTCCCAACCCAGCAAACAGATAAAGACAAGTCTTAGAGTGTAACAGCTGCTGAGGTGCAGACAGCAGGTAGAACTGCAATAGTAACACAGTGAAGCTTTCCATCATTACTACTCCACCGCACACTGCAGAAAGAAAACCCATCATTTCCAGTTCAGAGCCCAACAAAAACGGCAGACATTGCAAGTCACTGCACAAGAATCCTGCATGGTGTCAATTATATCTGGATGTTCACTCCAATATTTGGAATTCATTCAGAACATTCACCTGGGAGGAAGTCCAATGTAGCAAGTGCTAGCGTATCAACACATGCTAGGTGAGAATTATTAGGAAAAGTGTTTGGATAATAACAAATTCACACAATTTTGTTTACATTTACATCCTTATGCGATCTGCATATTGTCTGACCACCATATTATGCAGTGTACTAAGAAAATACATTCACTGACGCTTTATTAGGTACACCTGTTCAACTGTTTCTTAATGCAAATACCTAGACTTCACATTCCATCCAACTGAGCCTGAACGACTGAGCCTTTTGGTGATGCTCCCTTTATACCCAATCAAGACACTCACCTGTTTTTAAATAAACTGTTCACATGTGGAATGTTCCAAACAGTTTTTTTTTTTTAGCGTTCCTCAACTTTCCCAGTCTTTTGTTGCCCCTGTCTCAACTCTTTTGGAACGTATTGCAGGCCTCAAATTTAAAATGAGTGAATATTTGCAAAAAACAATAAAGTTTATCCGTTTGAACATTACATTTCTTGTGTTTGGATATATCAATTGAATATGGGTTGAAAAGAATTTGCAAATCATCGTACTCTATTTTTATTTATGTTGAACACAACCAGCTTCATTAGAATTAGGGTTGTATTTCATTATATAAATAAATTATATATCACCATATAAGCATCTAACAAAATGTTCTAATCTTTGTCCTCTCTTTCTCTACTGAATGAAGAACTGCCTTTGATGTGACAGTGCAATATAGGTCCTGTTGTATTTACAATACAGACAGGTATTGCTCAAGAGACTTGAGAGAGAGGAGCCGAGAAGGATGCAAACGTTCAAAAACCCATTTGTTCTTACTTATTTGTAACCCTCTCGCCAAAAAAGGAGCACAGCACCAGTCAAAGTCTGCTAACCATTCAGTATGCTCACGCTAACACCGCATGGGTTCGAAAAAACATTCATTTTTTTAAAAAACTTTCTCTGCTGCTATGTATGTCATTTCAACTGCTGTACAGTACAACATATAATGTATGTGGCAAGGTAATGCTATTCTGTCCATCTCAAATCTGTTTGAACTTTCTGTCTGAATTTAAGAAATGTATCCATCTACAAGAAGCTGTCACTTTTTATCATACACATTTATTACATATTCTCATTTAATCAAAATCACTAATTACAACTTTGGAGACATTTTGTGTTTGTTTGTTTGTTTATTTGGTTTACATTTTGTGCTTGTTTGTTTATTTGGTTTACACAAGGTTATATCCATACACAAGTTCATCTCAAGACTAGTCATAAAAATACACACACAATTTAGAGTAATCAATTAGGAATTTAGAATTTAAAGTAATCAATTAGGAATTTAGAGTAATCAATTAACCTAACATGCATGTCTTTGGACTGTGGGAGAAAACTGGAGTACTCCAAGTAAACCCTCGCAGACACGGGGAGGACATGCAAACTCCACACAAAAAGAACTCTCCACCCTGGGATTGAACCCGGGACCTACTTGCTATGGGTCAGTGGTGCTCAGCATTTTGTGTGACTGGTTTGTAGAATAATCTGTCTAGAGACAGTGAATCCCACAAGTCTAGCGTTTTGTGTTATTTTGTCCTTTCTAATCTTTATTTTTGTGGAGAAAGCAAGGGCAAACGACTCCACTATCCTGCCTAAATACTTCATGGATCACATCGATGAAAGACAGAAATGTGTGGAGATCGATGATCCATCAAGTGACCCAGAGCCGGCCACGACTGCACGGATAATCCAATCCAATATTTATTTTATATTTAAATGTTTTAAATGTGTCCTTTTATGTAAGTCCTACCTGCTTGGCAATAGAATACTGGAATCATATTTTTAGTTTCAGACAATACTGATATTTGGTGTGTACTATTTAAGGAAGCAGCTGTATGATGCCTGTCAAACTACAGACTCTGATGTATTTTAATTCCTCTGCAGAGCATCTGATCTTTCCGCTTCTTTTTCTATCCGGGTTCGATCCAGCTTGAACTATTTCTAAAGACAGCAGCGTACACCTTTGTTTTTAAAATAGCTTCTTAGCAATCTGATGCTTGAAATTATTTTCACAATACACCAACAGACTGATGCGATCTTTATGAAAGCTCTTTCACTGAAACCTTTGGACCAAAAGTTTGGACCAAAGGATGTAATAACTTACAAATCCATAACTGGCAATTTACTTGGTTTATTGAACTGAATAACGGTATAAGCCCAGCATCGCCAGTAATCAGGTAACATTTATTTCTAAGCATCTGCCTTACTGGCTGCTGAAAATTGTATGCTGCCAAAAGTCAAATCAAATATTTTACATGCAACAGGGGTAATGACAACTATTTTTTAGTTTATTCATTTCTGCACTGCCTACGCATCCACATGGATCCATATCGTATCTCCACAGCCATGTTGAGGTCAGCCATGTTGAGGTCAACCATGTTGAGGTCACTTCAATCAAGCAATCAAATATATATTTTTTTATAGCGCTTTTTACAATGGTGCATTGCCTCAATCCTATATTATCTTAAAAGGCCAATCCCAATTTGAGCAAGCCTAGGGCGACAGTGGAAAGGAAAAACTCCCTGAAAGTAGAAGGAAGAAACCGTGGAAGGACCAAGACTCAAAACGTCATCCATGGGTGGCCTAGATGTTAATTAGGTAAATACTTGAAAGTATAATAAATTGGTAATAAACTAAGTAACAATTTTTTTAAAATTTATATTTAAAATCAGTCCTCTGTGGGAGGTCCATGGAGGCACTTAAAACAGGTGTTTTTACTCAAAAACCAGTTATGCTTTTGTCTGTTTATTTATAGTCATATCAGCATCATATAATCTGAGTGGCAATGCTATTAGAAATCTCTGCCCTTTCATGACTGCTGCTTCCCTCTATAGAAATTAGACCTGGCTCCTGGAGTGCAGCATAAAATAAAGTGAGCAAGGTTTCTGTGAATCAGTTACAGTGTGACTCCAGACTGAAATGAGAAAATTTACATTTACATTATTTAGCAGGCGTTCTTATCCAGAGTGACTTAAAACTAATACAGCCATACAGTCCAAGCAATTGTGGGTTAAAGGCCTTGTACAGGACCCAACAGTGACAGCTTGGAAAAAGTGGGGTTTGAACCATGAACCCTTGTGGTCCATAGTCCTGTATCTTATCCACTAGGCTACTGCAGTCCTGATTTTGAGCGATTTGAGCCTCTACTAACAAAACATGGTCATAGGTGCTGGAATACTCTGGTACCATATCCTGAGTAGTCCAGAACCTGCCAGCCTTGTGTGTGTTTTTTATGCAACAGTGTCGAGAGTATGCGGAGAACCGTGTGATTGAGGATAAACTACCAACAACAGTGGATCTTGTAGATGTAAACAATGCATCAGTTAAATTAGTCAAAGAACAATGTCAAGAATTGTGCTGACAAACAGTTTGTGCTTAGTCGAGCAAATTGTAGCTGTGTACAAGACTGCTGCAATAAGGTCTTTTCTTAGCCTAAAAGCTATAACAGCAGATGGCCAGTTTAAGAGACAGTGGAAAAGCATGAACATTGGATCACTGAGCAGTGGAACAACATGGTCAGATGAATCCAGATTTCTGTTGCACCATGCTGACGAGAAAGTCAAAATTTGGCAAAGCCAGCACGAATGAATAGACAAATACTTCCTGTCAGGTATTAATGATTCAGGCTGGTGGAGGTGGAGCAATGGGGTGAGAATAGGGTCATCTGACACCTGTGGATTGACTTTAACATAGTAGGGTTTTACCTAGACATTGTGACTGATAAACACTTTTAATTTGATTGGTTTAGTCACGATTGGTTCCAGGAACTTAAAAGCGAGTTTTCTTTGCTTGCCAGGCCTTCACAGCCCCCTACCGCTATACAGCATTTGTGGAAGAAAGTAAAATAGGCTGTGCAGACCAGGCAGCACCTCCATCTAATTTGTGCCAAGTGCAACAAGCTATCTTGTCAGCCTGGATCAATATTCCTGCAGAACGATTTCAGCACCCAGTGGCATCAATGCCATGATGAATCTCTGTAGTTCTTAAGGCCCAAGAAGGTCCAATATGCTGCTATATGGGAGTCTCTAGTAGAGTGGTCATTCATTATTTATGTAAACACAAATCGACAAATGTTATGGAGAGTGCACGATATAAAACCCCCCGATCTTCCCACTGAACCCGAAAAACTTCTCAATGTACCGTCACGACCAGTCAAAAGGTGTTAAGTGTTTAAAGATGTGATTTACTGATAGCAGACACAGACAACTCCAACATATTCCAGACGGATCTAAATGGCCAATTATCAATGGTATTTTTCTCCATTTATTCAGAATCAATGAACTGATTTCACTCCATCATCACCTCTTCTAGTTCTGACATGTAAATCTGATATTGACATTTACATCTGTTTTTGTCTTGCAATAAATAACAGCACGTCAATAAGAGCGCCATGGCAGCACAGTGATTAGAGCTGTTGCCTCCCAGCATCATAAACAACAGAGTCCCAGCCTGGCCACTCTGTGTGGAATTTGCATGTTCACCATGTGTCACGCATTCCAAAGACAGAAGTTAGGTCAACTGGTGTCTCTAAATTGTCCTAGTGTTTGTGTGCTTGTCTGTTAGTTCTTACATTACGTCCTGTGCTGCAGGTTAGACCCCGGCCCCCTAACACTCTGAACTGGACGAAACGGTACAGAAAGTGATATGTTTTTGTAGTAGAACGTGTATTTCACGAGTGAGCAAAAAGAAATTTGGAGAGCGTTGACTTACCCATGACAGACACATCATACTCTATAAGAAGCGTTGCTTCCTGGCCGCACTGCTTTAGGATGCTCATGGCCTCAGCGTGGGATGTGCCATGCAAGCGAATGCCATCGATGCTCAAAATTCGGTCACCGGGTTTGATCGTGCCTTCCCTGGAAGAAGGAAACAATACACAGCAGATATGTAATAACAACAACAAGTGATAACTTCGCCCTGTGCTTTCATTTCAGTTATCAAAGCAACTTCAAATATAATATGGATATTTGTACATGAATGGGGAAAGAGTCCCCGGATAGTAGAAAAGAAAAGAATGTTAGCAAGGAACAAGTAAACTTGATTGCCAGTATACTGCATGACCCCTGCTCCACTGCTGCAATTAAGTACACCCCAGAGCCAGTGACATTTAATGGCACAGGCTTTTGTGTGCCTCCATGTAGCATTATAACCCAAACGGACTTCCCACATAGGCCCATTAGGACATCTCAGTCTGGGCTTTACAAGACTAGATATTTACTTATTTTAGTCTAATTCATATTCTGGCCACCTAATTCAGTCAATTCCTAACCATTACACTTCGCATAACTAATACATTTTTACAAGTACAGAAGAAAGGTCAACTTGGCATCATGACGAAGCTGCTTCTTCTGCTGTTGTTTAAGTATAAGGTGAGGTCATACCAAATAATGAAATAAAATGAAATGAAAAGAATGAAATTTTACATTTATGTTATTTATCCAGAGCAACTTCGTACAGTCCAAGAAATTGTGGGTTAAGGGTCTTAGTTAGGGACCAAACACTGGCAGCTTGGCAGAGGTGCGATCTGAAGCCTGGACCATCTCGTACATAGTCCTTTACCTTAACTGCCAGGCTAGCACAGTTCCTACTGCTCTAGCCATTGTTGTCTATTTTTGGAACACTGCATTCAGATTTCCTGTATTCTAATAAAGAGAAGTAATTACATATGGTCATTACACCATTGCTAAAAATTTGATATCAAATGGTGTCCTTTGGTGACTTTTGCACAGTAGTGGAGTTATGTTTTGAAATAGTTTATTTTGATAAGCCAAAACTAAGAGCTCCAAAGAGTTATTCAATAAAGAGACAAGATAATTTGCAGCGAAGTTGTGTCAAGGGATCTGGTGTGCCCTAACCCTGGAGGACCGAGGGACATATTTGTCCCATACTTTAAATGGACGGCAAATGCAATTGAAACGGTCCTGACAGGGTTAAGAAAGAACCACTTAAGGATGTTTTTTCCATGTAACACTTCTCTTTAACCCTTTCAGGACCGTACGTTGTTTCAAACGCATTTGGAGACCCTTGGTCCTCAAATGGTTAAAGAGTTCAGCCAGTCAGAACAGACCAGATTGCTACACTTGTGGTGACTAATATCCTTAAGATGACATAAGACATAATAAGTAACCCAGCTGATTTTCTGCTTGGATATGAATTAGGTATGAATTTTGAATAGTCAAAATGTCAGTAGGCTGGGAATGAGAAGTATGCTCTAGGCAGGAGCTAAACATTAATAAGGAGAAATTAAGAACAGATCAACTCACTGTATTTATTTCTTTAGGGCAAATAAAACAAAACGAGACCTTTCTTTTGACCCTTCCTTTGTTTGTGTGTTTGTTTTTTTTTTGTTGTTTTTTTTAAGGCAAACTATACACAAGCCAAATCGCTTGCCACCTGGCAGGTCTTATAATTGGCATTGCATGCTACAATTCTAATTATATTTGGATACAGATATTCCGTGGGGGAATCTGTAAAAACAAGGCTGGATTTACCTTGATAAACAACCACAAAAGAGGATTAAACGGGTTTATTTATTCACATTTTAACCTTGCTTATTCCAGTCGCAGGGGGGGTCCAGAAACCATTGACAAAAACTCACAGGGTACAGGCCAGAAAGTTTATTACTGATAGATGATGAAATACATGGGGAAAGGAATTTATGCTATACACACGTAAAATCACGCAAGACTCAATAATAGGATGAGTGTACCAAAAAACTAATTAGTATGTTTGCATTTGTCAGATAAGAGAAGCTGTTCTCTTTTCCCAATAGGAGGCAGAGCCTGCAGTCTGACAGATGCTAAATCGCTTACACATAGGGTTAAGATAAGACATTGCACAAAGACATTAGGAATACTCTGTGCCTGAAATGCACCAGTAATTTCTAGATGCCAACTAATCTGGCAGCATGGCATGATCGGGTTAATCTATAGTTTGTGCACCCAACAGCTAGCACTTGATTTATGGTTTGATGTTAAAGCCTTTCATATCAGCAGGGCAATCCCACCTGTCAGCAGGGCCACCAGGTCTGATCGTTGTTATGGTAACAGGGCGAGATTTGTTCCTGTCTTCGTGGGCACCACCTAAGGGGGAACACAAAACATGAGCGTTTTTGACAAATGTTGTCATAAACAGACTGCATATGTGCACTGGGTAAGAAATGCCTTCTTCTGAAAGATGTTGTACCCATATTCACAGGCCTGACACATATTTCGACCTATTACAGCATTTACATTTGAGAAAAAGATGACATAACTTTTCATTTGCAAACTTTCCCTCTATTTTTCATTTTGGATCTGGCTGGAATGTCCTCTAACAAATGCTATTTGTTTTAATGGAGATGTATTATGCAACACTCGTTTTTTCCAGTCCTTGTGCATGTAACATTTAGGTACATGGAGTGGCTACCAACACACAAACTGTGAAATCACACAAACAGTGGCAGTTTCGTTGTAGGTCGGGTAAGTCAGAAAACCTGGAATTCATCAAGCCGTTCACTTGGATCCCCTTAATATGGTAAGCAGTGGAACATGGGAATTATATTGTCCATTTCCCAAACTTTGAGGATGAGGAATAACTGCTATTTTTTTTCTTGTGAGCTGGCATTATGAAGATAAGCCGATGTACTATTCTTTTCGTTAGCTGCGCAGACAAGCACAAATTGCTGCATTGGCACGCTACCTCAGAGGATGAACGAGTCAAGTGTTCTACAAATTTTATTGTTGACGACAACGGTCCGGCTCCAATCTACAAAAACCTGAACATGTTTACATTAGCAGTATTTACATTTAAAGTATTTAGCAGACGCTCTTATCCAGAGCGACTTACGAAAGTGCTTTAAGACATCAGTAACATAATCTATAACTAATAATCAGAAATCTAAACAAGAATACACTTCTGAAACTGTATGTTTGCGCTCCACTTGGTGTTTGACTGCTTATCCGGGGCCAATGCACAACTTTAGTCCTATATAAATACTATATAATTGTTGTTGTTGTTGAATGAAACAGGCGTTCAAACTGATGGTTTGATTTTCATTGATGGTTAAACATTGTAGCCTTTCATAATTAGAGGGGAATCACACCTATAAGCAGGGCCACCAGGTCTGCTAGGGCTATTTAGACAGGGTGACTGGTGGATGCTGTGGCGTCCGATCCTTATAGCATTTTGACCACAGCATGTCATTTCACTATGACTCCTGAGAACGGTGTACATTTTTGGAATGATGATTAGATATGTCACCTTGTACTGCATCACAATTTGCAGTTTGGTGTAATACTGGAAGAAGAAGTGAGAACATCTCTAGTTCCACCTGCTGCAGGAAAGCTTGGGGCAGTGGAACTAGTTCCTCTGCGATAAAAGACATTCTGTTTGATGTAGACATGAATCGAGGAAACTTGATTTGATATGTTTGGAATCAAAGCTCACCCTCTGATACACAGAGATCGTGTACAGTCTGCATACCCTCTGGACCTACTGGGTCAATGTGCTATAAGTTTAAAGTTGACTCTGGAGTTTCAGAGTGCTCAGCATCAGCTTCAAAGGCAGGCAAATATCTTTGTTCATATGAGCACATAGCATGATAGAAACAAACTGAATAAAGAGTGCCCCAGCTGGAAACCATGTCTAGCACAGACTGTGTTTAGTGTTTCATACAAAAGAATTGAAAACTGCAATTATTTTCTACCATAAAGGCTCACTTTAGTATTACGCATAGAAAATATACTGCTCACTAAAATGAGGGCATATTTCATTTTCAAATATCCCCAAATATCCCCTAACTGTGAGCAGTGTACATATGAATATGACTATGGACATCCAACTGTCCTTTTCATTTCACATTGCTACAGTCTCTAGGTCGTTTCGCTTCCTTCTTTACAACATCAGAAGGATCCGTCCATTTGTTTTCACAGAGGCCACACAGATTCTGGTTCAGTCCCTTGTCAGCCTGAGACTGGGCTACTGCAATTCTTTCTAAGCAGGGCTACCTTTGAGCACTCTCCCATCCCTACAGATGATTCAGAATTCAGCTGCGAGAATTGTGTTCAATGTTCCCAAGTTTACACACACTACACCACCAGTGACTGGCTAGGTCTTGCACTAGCCAACAAGCCAGCGATGTCTCACATTATTAAGATAGCACATTCAGCTTGCCTCGCTTTTGAATGTTTGAACAGCAAAGCAAGGATTGTAAATGAACACAGTCTGCATTCCCCATGGCGTGAAGACGCAAACGTGCTGGGGAAAAAAAAAAAAACGTGCTCATAGAGACATACAAGGCTCACAAAAACAAGGGGACAGTTCAAAATGGATATGAAACAATTCAAAAATTAAGCATTTGAGTTATTCCATTGAGCAAGATCATCAGAAAAGCAAATGAAGAGTCAAAGAAAGTTGTTGGATTATGCAAATGAGATGCTTGAGCAGCAAGTGATATATTCATGGGGGTAAACAGAAGCCTGTTAAACTGGATGAGAGTCACACGTTGTTAGACTGTTCTTGTGGGATCCTCTTCATAATGCCAGCAGGACTTCCTTACAGATCTATGCGTTGCGTCTGAATGCTATACATACCATAGATCTAATATTTATCCACAAACCTTAAGCTACGTGGCATGGACCCATGAGCTACATAAAATCTAAATTAAATGTCTTTGATAATATTTTTTTAACAAAACCAAGTCTTTGATCATTTATTCTGGGAAGTTAATTGACAATGCACAACACATTTAATTCAACGATGCTTCCTCTTTTTACGCTCTCTATTACAAAAGCTTAAGGGATAAAAAAATTTACCAGGGAGAAGGCAAGTCATTTCCTGCTGTGTTTAAATAGTCTATTAAACATGCCCTCGTCCACTTATCCTAACAACTCGGAAGTGCTTAGGACCTCCGAGGGCTTATTGAACACACTTCACTTAGGTTAATACAGTAATGGAGTCAATGGTCTCCCCTTAGATGGCATCATGGACCTTCAGTGGGAAACCAGTGGGTGAAGTGGACACGTTAAAAAGGCAATTGAAATAAAGTTTTCATTGGAGACGCTTCAGGGAATAAAACTGCAACTTTGAGTTAACCAGCTAGCTGTTGTTGTTGGCTCTTCATAAACAACTGCTACTTCACAGCTTCAAATGGTTAAAGTAGCCTAGTATTACAGTAGTATCTGGATATCTGTCAGGGAACTCTTCCTCACTCTGGTTTCACTTGGGGTATCTGTCCACATTTCACTCCCTGTCCTTTGAATGCTTCTCCTGTAGTTTATCATGCACTGTGGCGAGGCTCATTTTCAGATGTTTGGCAGGCTCATGATACTCTCACAGTCTGCCACAGACATTTGTCACATTTTACCTCACTATGTTTATTGGAGTAAAAATAATTCAGTATTGTATTCAAACACAGCTGTATCACACTGCCTTTTCCTTGTACTTGAGTCAGTGTGCCTGAGATATTTTCTCTGTCTATGTTTATCAAGGGAACAAGGAAACACAAATGTCCATGTCAGCATCAGAACTCGTCCAGAAAGCACTGCAACCTAAAGATGTTTCCAATTCCACATGAAAAATGGCAGACGGAGCCAAAGGTAGGCACTGGCATGTTAAAAAGGCTTTTGAAATGCAACACGTCTGTTTGCAAGGGGGCAGGGAGAGGCAGAGAGTTTATTTGTTTGTCTTTCAGCACCAATGGTTATTTAATGACAGGCACAAGGTTAATACAAAAGTAGACTCGCACCCATTTAGCGTAATTAATTAACCAAATGCACGTCTCTGGAATCGGGTGAGATTTAAGCAGAGCTTTTAGAGAAAACCAACGCAAACTCCACATGTTCAACAAAATACATGTTCTTTCATGTACATATAACTGAACTTTCTAATTAACTAGCTAT
Organism: Parotocinclus haroldoi; assembly: GCA_034779995.1. Taxonomy (NCBI): domain Eukaryota; kingdom Metazoa; phylum Chordata; class Actinopteri; order Siluriformes; family Loricariidae; genus Parotocinclus; species Parotocinclus haroldoi. Next base: position 13,291 of record JAUZST010003046.1, read on the forward strand.
TATTTGATAGGAAACGCACTTACCTCTGACAACAAATCCAAAAGTGTTGCCCTCTTTATGGAGCGTCACTTCGACATTTTTAAACATTACACCTGAACCTTGAACAGCTGTGAAAAAGACAGTAAAGCTTCAGTACATCAAGCCAGAACAACTATGATAAATAAGTAGCACACAAGTATTGCTGAGTGTAAATATACTGCAAGATTCAAAACAAGCAAATCCATGTTTTTAATCTATTTTGTCCCTGATAACAAACGTGAGAAGGATCAGGGTTGCCAGCACCTATTCCAAAGAACACACATACATCAGTCTAATGTTGTGCTGATACGGGTCACTGTTGCAGAGCTGGAGGATGATCAGCCCCCTTTTCCTCAGAAATGATCAGATGTGCCCATGTATGTGCCCTGAACTGGCTCCACTGGGACATAATCCCAAGTCAAATATAAACAACTAATAGGACTAATAACAACAATAAATACATTTATTACGACAAAAGCAGCTATACCGACAGCTATTTTAAAAATACAGTCAAATTTGCATATCTCCACAACAGAATTAAGGCTTTTGGAGCACTGGATTTCACCGTTCAATCATTTCTTTAATATTTACTTTAGCACAATATATATAAATGGTTAAATATGCCATGTTATTATAATAAGGAATAAAAATCCAAATGAAAGCAGATTAAATTGTGTTTCCCTTTCTGAATGAGATGGCTTGCATGGCAATTATTTGGATGCTTGACATTCCCTTAGGTCGAACAATCAGTGCTTTCTTCCCACATCTGCCAGAATTATGTTAAAATACCAATTTGTATACGCTGTAACAGGACACACAGATCAGCATTAAAAGCAGTTCGTGACAGGAGCAAGGTTACAACAATAATAATCAAACTCACTCACCCTAGAGACAATTTAAAGAGACCAATGAACCTAAATGAGTATTTTTGGAATTTTGAACCTGGGTTTCCCTGGAGAAAACTCACATAAAACCAGGCTGGTTATTTAAATTCCACACAGGTAGACTTAGAGACTGAATTGGAATGCTTCAAAGATCTTTGGAGCTGTGCGACTGCTGCACTAACTGCTTACTTTTTGTACTGTTTTGTTTTTTTATTTAGCACTGCATCAGCATCAATTATTATTCCCGACAGGAGCAAGGTTACATTGGTACTAGTCAGACACACTCGTACTGGGTCAGTCTAGAGAAACCAATTGACCTAATGCATTGCTTCGGACATGCAAAGTCCACACATTCCAGGGTCAGGATCAAACCAGAGGATCTCTGGACCTGTGGGGCAAGTGAAGAAGTAGCTCTTCATTGTTTTTTTGTTTTTTTTTTTACTTAATTGTAAGGCGTATGCAGGCATTCCATGAAAGGAATGAATTCGACTACACATTACCTTTAAAAACAGTAAATTAATTTCAGCTAATCAAAAACCCAGCACAAAAACTTCTAAAGAAGTAAACTCACAAACAGGTGGCAGTTCATACTCCACTTCCAGCACGACCCTCTCGCCCACATTTTTCAGCAGACTGATAATCTCATCATGACGGAACTTGGTCAGGTTGATGCCGTTCACGGACTTGATGTAATCCCCAACGTTCAGCTGGTCACTCCTTTAATTTAAAAGACACAGACGGGGATTAAAATGGAAAAGGAATAAAACCGTATGGAGTGAAATCACGGGCGATGAAGAGTAGCGAGCGCAAAAAAAGGAAAAAGTGGCGATAAAACAAGATAAAAGTGAACAGAGAGGAACAAAACAGTGAAAAATGAGCGGTAGCAGTAGAAAAGGGAATGAACACGAATACAAAACAGGGCGGAAAAGACTAAGGATGAGGAACAGACCATGTCAGATGCAACACTGAGCCTTGATAGCTGGTTTGTGAAGCAGAATACAATGCTTTATACTCAGGAAACAGCCAATAAGGCAGTTCTCTTGCTCACCCTGTCTCTTTCTCTCTCTCTCTTTCTTTCTCTCTCTCCATATGCACACGTTTGAACAGGCTCCAGTTTTTATCACAGCGTTGAAACAACAAGTGTGAGTCAGGGCAGCAATTTCCATCTATTTTCAAACGCAGGGTAAAAGAGCTCAAGCGGCACGCCAACGTACCATGCTATTGAAAAAAGTCTCAGCATATTATCTGTCTTAAACCTTTTCATTTTTGGACATTAACAATGATTACAGACACACTGACTGAAACGCTAACTCCCGCCTCTGTCTGTGGATCTGTGGTGTTGATTGTCTGTTGAAGTGACCAGTTCATGGCTTCATCATCCAGAGATAAATGGCAGATTTTTTATTTATTGTCATTTCTCATATGTTTTTAAGACCTCAGACTTTATAAAGAACGAACGTTGATCAGATGGATGATATACAGTACATGCCTGTATTTTAATCACTTCCATCTCCTAACCTGCTATTCAAATCACTAACCTTCTGCAATGAATGGTGCTCAGAAAAACTGCAAAAGCAGTTCTGGATTTGAATAGCATCCTACCAATAAGGTAATGGCTCTTTCTTTTATGTTGCAGAGTTCCCATGACCCTGACCAGGAGTAGATTGATAAGAAAATGAATGAATGGAACAAACGAACAAGCTGTGAGACAGTAAAGACACATGAACAGCATGGCAGTACTTATGCATGGTAGTCCAATCCCGCTTGCGCAAAATGTGCAAACAGGAGGGCCAATTATAAAACTCCCCCTCCCCTGTATATTGCAGTGACAGTATTGAAAGTAGGTGGGATCTGAAAATACAGGAATGAAGAAGGGATATGCCTATACACAGTAATTAGTCTCTCTCTCTCTCTCTCTCTCTCTCTCTCTCTCTCGTGTATATGTATATATATAGTATTTGATACACGGCAAATTTTTAATGTTTTCCCACATACAAAGAATGGAGAAGTCATTTTCTTTATCATAGGTATACTTCAACTGTGATGTTATTGCATAAAATCAATATTTCAACAACTACCAACCATCAAGAATTCTGACTCTCACAGACCTCTTGGGTTTTCTTTAAGAAGTCCTCCTATTCAGCACTCATTACTCGACATTTGTCATCACTTTCTCAATCAATCACACTCCAACCTCTCCACCATGCCCAAGCCCAAAGAGCTGTCTAAGGACACCAGGGACAAATTTGTAGACCTGCACAAGGCTGGGATGGGCTACAGGACAATTGGCAAACATCTTGGTGAGAAGGCAACAACTGGAGCAATTAATGTAAAGAGGAAAAAACACAAGATGAATGTTACTTTGTGTGTGGGGCTCCATGCTCGTGGGGTAAAGATGATTCTGAAAAATCCCAGAACTACACAGGAGGATCTGGTCAATGACCTGAAGAAAGCTGGGACAACAGTCTCAAAAATGACTGTTAGGAATACTTTACACCGTTAAGGATTAAAATCCTACAGGGCACGCAAGATCCTTCAAGCTCATGCCAGCAAATGTCCAGGCCCATCTGAAGTTCACTATTAACCATCTGGATTATCCAGAAGAGGCATTGGAGGTCATGCTGTCAGATGAGACCAAAATAGAGCTTTTTGGTATGAACACCTGCCATGTTTGAGGAAGTAGAAGGATGAGTACAACCCCAAAGACTAGAGCATGAAACCAAAACCATGAGGGGTGGAAATATGACACTTTGGGGGTGCTTTTCTGCAAAGGAGACAGGACGGCTGCACCGTATTGAAGGGAGGAAGGATGGAGTCATGTATCAGGAGATTTTAAGAACGCTGAAGATGGGCTGTGGCTGGGTTCTTCAGCATTACAATAACCTGAAACGCACGACCAGGGAAACGAAGGAGTGAAGTCTCCAGACCTAAACACAATAGAAAACATTTGGGGGGAGCTGAACCCCAATGAAACCCAATGCTGCCCAGCAACAGCCTCAAAATCTAAAAAAAATGTGTATGAAGGAGTGGATCAAAATCATGGTGTAGAACCACAGGAAACCTCTGTAATTACAAACAAAGGATTTTGGTTTTTGTTCCAAATATAAAATTCTGTTTTTCTGTAATAAAATAACTATTTAAAAATCATTCTATGTTATTATCTGGATTTTTTTAGATTTCGTCTCTCACAGTTGAAGTGTACCTACGATAAAAAATGACAGGTGTGTGTGTGTGTGTGTGTGTGTGTGTGTGTGTGTGTGTGTGTGTGTGTGTGTGTGTGTGTGTGTGTGT
>JAUZST010003047.1:0-17482 GCA_034779995.1 Parotocinclus haroldoi
TGAAAAACACACACTCTTTCTCTGCCCCCTCCTTTTCTGTGCCCACCCAATTCCTGACGCACCACTGAGTACCAGGTCCTGCAAACCCATCACACACACACACACACACACACACACACACACACACACACACACACACACACACACACACACACACACTATACTGAGACAATACTACTATAGCACCACCTGAGGCTGATGAGGCACTGTGGACGTGTGGAGTTCTCAAACTAAACATAAACGATTAGTCTTATTATTCATCCTCTGAGAGGTTATTAATCCGCTCTCTGTCAGCACGCTGTTTTTCTGCATGATATAATGATACTTTCTCTCAAAAGTAAGATCCAATATTCATGAATACAGTTCTGGAGTTCATTATTAGAAACCAAACCACATTTGCACCATTTGAATTAAATTAATTCATTCATTATCTTCTGCTTAATCCACACAGGGTTACGGACCAGCCGGTGCCCACCCGGCAACTCTGGGTGCAAGGACAGGAACAACCCTAGATGGGGTGCTAATCCATCGTAGGGCACACACACACACACACACACACACACACACAGTGAAGCACACAAAGTCACACACTAAGGGCCACTTTAGAGATTGGAGTACCCGGGGTAAACCCATGCAGACACGGGGAGGACATGCAGACTCCATAGAGAAGGGACCCAGGCCGCTTCACCCTGGGATGGAACACAGGACTTTCTTGCTGTGAGGCAGCGGTGCCACCCACCGAGTCCCCATGCTGCCCTGAATTAGATTTAATATAACATAAAATATTTAAAACATTGCAGTTTTAACATTCAGCCAAACCAAAGAAATTATCAAACACAACAACTAATATTTAATTCTTCATCCTGGGTGTACAGATGCTGACAAAGTTTAAATAAACAAAGACAGTTTTTAAAAGTCGTACAAATAAAGCAATGCTTTCTGAATGTGAACCTCAGCTCTGCCAACTCCTGCTACCCAAGCTTTCACTGTGTAAACTCTCACTAGTTAAACTCTCATAAAGTCACTATTTGAACACCCGTCATCCAAGCTCCAGCTATTTTAATTACTACTAACCAAACTACACTGCTCACAAAAATTAGGGGCTATTTAATTATGGGATATTTCTTTTTGAAGCATCCCCTAATTTTTTGCAAACAGTATATAATTCTCCAAACTAAATCATATAAAATAAAATGTGGGGTGGAGACGTGGACACAGAATCAGAGACAATCTAAAATTGTTGTTGAGGTTCCATTTATGCTGTTATTTGATTTTTTTTTTTTGTACATTCCTTAAACTCTGGATGCGAGGTGCTATCACACGGATTTTTATTTTCAGGAATGCATTTATAAGCATGGACGAGTCTCTGATTTCATGTAGTCTGAGAGAGGGAGCAGCATGAATGAGAAATTCTCCTGGCTTTTAGAGATCTGGAAAATGTAAGCACTCTTACAACTTGCGCGTAATCCATCAGCGTCAGATGACGTGTAGAGTCAAGAAGCTCTAGTTCGGCATCTGATGCACAATGGGACATCATGTCAGAGGTGTAGGAGTTGGGAGAAACCTGGAGATACTAACAATCCGAACATCAGGAACTGTCGCTGTGATGCATTATCTTCATCACTTACGCTGGATTGTGCCGAGGTGAAGACAGTACCGAATGCATATGATGAATGAACAGTCGGAAAAATTTAGTCTGCGGGACCAACACCATGCCAGAGAAGTGTGAACTCACACGGCCATAATTCACACTGTCATGTCTAACAATGTACATCCTCTTTTCAAAAGCTCCCTCATCATATGGTCCAAATATCGTACTGCACTGAAAAAGCTTTCTTAAAGAAGCTCGTTCTGCTCACGTTCCATCAAATCCAGAAGCTTTATTCTGTGATCAATCCTCCACCAAATTTTACAGTTGGCATAGTTCTTCTGGCATCTACCAAACGCAGGTCAAATCGAGTGCTGGATCTTAACAGGGGGGGAAATAAAGAATTTTTTTACCTTTTAAAGCTTTTAACAATAAAAAAGACAGACTATCGAATAAAAGGATTTAAACATGAAAATGTATTGTCATCAGGATGACCAGACATCAAATGCTAACTTGCTGCTAAATATACTACTTCCAAATTATTAGTTAGTTCATTCACTTTTTAATTGGCTTAATCCTGGACAGGGATGCGGGAGAGCCTGTGCTTAGCCGGTGGCATAATGCAAAAGGCAGGAACAACCATAGACAGGGCGCCATTCCATCATAGGGCATATACACTCACACACATTCAAACACTAGGGGCATTTTGGAGAAATAAAGGATTTAGACGACGTCACATAGGATTGAACCCTGGAACTTCTCACTGTGAGGCCAGAGTGCCACTCAGATCCAAACTACGTATTGTGTAATGAAGATTATGGAAATGTTTCATATGAGGTGACTCAAAACACGTTTACGTCAATAGTATTTAGCAGACACTACAACTGTGGTTTACGGATCTTTCTCAAAATGGGAATTGAACGCCGGACCTTCTGGTCCATAGTCCAGTACCTCGGCTGCTAGGCTACCACCAAACTTTACTTTAATTAACTTCTTTACAGTTGGCACCTGTCAAAGTCCTTCCAGCACCTAAACATCTTACATTAGTCCATCAGACTGCCAGTTAGGGAAAAGTACTGCAGAAGCATGCACAAGTTAGATTTTACTCAAGTCACATTAACCCTCCTCCTCTAACTGGTTCTCCATAGAAAACAGCATACAACAGATAGAATAACAGCCTTAAAGGGGAATTTTTCCGAATATCCCCTCCGGTACTGTTTCCTCCTCTTTCCCATCCACTTAGGAGGCCTTCTGACAGGTTCTGGTGCTGCTGCCAAGCCAAATAACCGAATTAGACTCAATGTTGTTCGTGGTGTGGCGTCTGTGCTCGCCCAGCCGTGTAGGAGAGGTGAAAGACGGCGTGTCTGCATGTGGAGTGTTTCTCGCGCAGTGTTTGGACAGCTAGAGGTTATTATTAAAGACCTCTCTGTTTTAACTGGCACCATGCGAAGAAGAAAAACCCATCCATGAGCAATTACACTCACGGTCCAGAGGGCACTTTATGTAACGCGCAACTAATTAAACTTCTCATCATTAAACTGTAATTCAATGTAACTCTCGGGACAGAGGCATAGGGATGATGTGCCACTTCACAAATGTTTCTTTACCCATTAGTTCGTCCCTTACGGGGCTCATTCCAAGCATAAGCACAGATATTAAACGCTCACCATGGTCCAGGTGGATACACTCCGTCTCCACATGAAGCCACATAGCACCAAACGGAAATGTTTTCAGAAACGATATTGTCCGTCACGCTTTATAAACGCAGGATTTATGGACCTGGGCTGAGCTACACCACTCACTAGTGAACTGCTACTGACAAATGCTGTCAAGAAAGTCGAACAACCTGCCCATTTTTATATCCATTATATTAAACGTATATATCAGAACTGACCCCTGGTTCAAAAACAAGGTGCATTTGAAATACTTTCCTCTATTAGATCCAGATCACTGATAATTACATTCACATGCAATACAGATCGAGTGATGCATCTGTACAGGGGGTGAAATAAGAAAAGAGAAAAGATAAGACACAGTCGAGGATGGCACTGAAATGTCAGAAATAAATAGAATAAAAGGGTTGAATAACAAAATGTAATGCGGATGACCGAGCATGAATAACTTGTTTGTTACTAAAGGAACTACTTCCAAATTATAAGCCGAAATCAGAAATCAGGGGCAGTTAAGAGCTTGTGAAAAAAGAAATAATGATTTAAAACAGGTAGTGTCAACAGGTGACTTTTGACAACAGCATGATTTTGAACAAAAGTATTATCCATAAAAGGCTGAGTCTTTGAGGAGCAACGGTGATAAAAGGATTGAAATGTTTTAGAATAATGGAAAGATTGGAAGGGATTTCAGCAATAACCTTTTTTTTTAAAATTGTTTTGCATTGTCTTGTTAAATAATGCATCGATGTCCCCAGGAAAGTTGTGATGTCTTGAAGGCAGCACATCTCAATGTACTTTTCTTTATTAATTCTCCCACCCCAGAAGTATAAAAAAATGTTACCATGGGCACTGACATAACCATATCATCATGACAGAAACTGGCTTTTGGACTTATTGCTAAAAGCAGAAATCTTTGGTCCAGAGCACACAGGTTCTATTATTTCCAAAAAGATTCGGATTACTGATTCGTCTGATCACAATACATGTTTCCATTGGTCCATCCTAGATGCCTCAGGGCCCAGAGAAGTCAGCTCAGCATCAGGACATGGTTAACAAAAGGTTTCTGTTTTGCACTTGATATAGGTTTGCCCATATGTTGTTCTATCAGCTTTTAAATAATGACTGTTCTTGATGCTGGGGGTACAGGGTACGGGGTACGGGGGCTCGGTGGGTAGCACCACTCCCTCACAGCAAGAAAGTCCCGGGTTCAATCCCAGGGTGGAGCGGCCTGGGTCCTTACTGTGTGTGGAGTCTGCATGTCCTCCCCATGACTGCATGGGTTTACTCCGGTTTCCTCCCACAGTCCAAGGTTAGGTTAATTGGTGTCTCTAAAGTGGCCCTTAGTGTGTGATTGTGTGGCTGTTCCTGCCCTTGCGCCCAGAGATGCCCGGTGGGCACTCGCTGGTCCGTGACCCCGTGTGGATTAAGCGGATGATAATGGTATGGTTGATGTAGGGATCCAGCATTTTTCTGATGGGGTTGTAAAACTACACGGAATACACTCAGTTCCACACTGATTGGTAACAGTGACATATAGGACAGAAACTGAACTTAATTGCTGTATCTTGTAACTTAATCTCTCTCAAACCTTTTCCGCAGACACTTACGCACCGACACATGTTCGGACACACATGTAGATGTGTAATTTATTATAAACACTGTAATTCATATAAAGCTTCAGCTTATACTCAAATAAATTGACAAATCACTTTTACAATGTAATTATTAAAGTGAATGTATGATGTATGTTCAACATGGCCTATTCATACTGTGCCTTGCTGTGCCCCCATGCCATAGCTCCTCACCAGCCCTAGAACCAATGGGCCGAGAGACTACTGGGATGCCAGATTTGAGAGGCAAATGAAAAACATAGTAAAGTGGAATCCAGTATCCGGTAAAGTATGGTGAAGGACGTGCAATGCAGAGACTGGAGACTTGGAGCTTGTTTGTCTTCCAGAAACACAACTGATTGTACGTTAATGTACAAAACACACCTTATCCTCCAAATCATGGGACGTGCTCAAGATCACAGAGCAGACGCATCTTCTAGCACCCTCAGCGCTCAGGTTTATGATCCTAATCTCTTGTTGAGGTATGCTGGTACTTTTCAGGGGCATGTTCACTGACCTCCTCACTGTAAATATTAAACCACGGAGCAAAGAAACACTGCTATTGAGACGGCCTGGCCCCTGTCATTGGAGACATTTAAACGTATCCAAAGCAACACAAACGAAGGGTAAAGGAACTGATTGAAAAGCTTTATCACATGCTTAGTTATTTAGATCTAAGCATATCTGTTACGCAAACTGTTAAACTGAACTTGGTAGCCTTTATTACTAATTATTCAAAACCAGGCTGCTTCTTGGTACACCCTCCATGCTGGTTTCCTCGAAAAAGTTTTGTTCAAGATAAGCAGGCGATCTGACGGCACATAAATCTTGTGGATAAAATGAATAAACTGTGTTGTGTTGTATTGTTGCGCTGGTGCGTATCGACGCTGAAAGGTTCAGGCTTCATGGCCTTTACAAAAGAACTGCCTTCCGTCTTGTCCTTTCAAAGGAAGCACCATATTTACTTTCACTACCTTAACAGTAAACATGCTGTTTGTGCCAGACCCATGTCAACAAGAATTGTTCATGTAAATTATAGCTATTACAAACTAAACGCAATCATAATGTAAACATATTTACAAATATACTAACACTAACCCTTATATTTGCTGCTCAAGTCAAAAGCTATGCACTGTATAGGTACCTCATTACTCCAGTACTGGACTTTATTTGTACTGTCTCTGTAATCTCTATTTAGCGCTTCTTCATTATATATTTATTTTTACCAGATTTAATTTAACGATGATTTGATTTAATTTTGGCTGATTTTTAATTTTCTGATTCTGATACTGAGATTTGTATAAATATCTTGTTTTCGCTCTTCCCATTAATGATCACCACAGTGGATCTCCACATATTAGATTTAGTACAAACTTTTATGCTGGCTGCCCTTCCTGATGAACCTTGCCCATTTACCCAGGCTTTGGACTGACGTTAGATGCACTCTTTTACCCCAGTGGTTAAAAGAACCTCTCAAGATTGCAAGCCTGACTTGGGATTGAACCCAGAAAAGGAGCTGTATATCCCAACAGCTGCATTTTCATAAATAAATAATATGTCAGTAATGCAACTTGAAAAGCTTTCCATTAATGTATGTAAATGTAGAACTGGTGTATGGTTGAATGTTTTAAAATGAATTTTATTTACATATATATATTTTTCTAGTAAATTAAGGATATTCTTATTCATATATCTTATATTCCTATTCTTATATTCATATATATTCATATATCATATATTCATATATCTTTACTGAGTGCTTAATGTAATCAAAGCAACTTGCACTTGGAGAATGATAAGCCGGTGAACTGCAGATTGTGCAGAAAATCTGTTTACACAGGTGTGCTTTAAAAATTATTATTTGCTGGTGGTACAATCTGATTAATGAGCTTTTGAAACCTTCATTATTTGACTTTCTGATGCCTTTTGGATAATCTAGTGAGATCTTTTGTAGCTTTAAACCTATATCATTTAGGAATTTCTTCTATTTTCAATTAACACTGACACTAAGACATTTTAAGTGTTCAAAATTGTGTCGTTTTGTGATAAAACCCCATTTTAAGCAGCTCCATTAACACTGCTCGCTCTAATCTGATTCCAGAACCAAACAGAAAGCCATGTCTGAAACAGATCTGAATGCTTTGGGGCCCGTTCTGGAGACCTGAGGGGCCATTAATCGGCTCTTAGCAGAGGACGAGAGGGAGTATTAATATCCAACCGTAACACTAAGGCGTGATGATCCGATTACAGGCTAATCTAAAACATCTGAGCACGACATCTCTGTTCACAAGTCCAAGATTTATTTAAATCCTCAGATCCTCAACAGAGGTCATTCTGCAGGATCATCAGAACTACTGAGAACTACTGGAACATTAGGAATCAGACACTGATCAGACCTGAACACAAACACAGCAAGAATAAACTTTAATGCCAATTACAGAACCACGGACATATCCAGTGGTGCGTCTGTTTATCCACTCTATTTTTGTGGATTATATAGAGAATTCTTAAAGCAGACTGTTGTTTATTTAGGTAAGGTTTAGCTAGAAGGATTGAGGTAACACATAATACAATATTTAAATTACGAATTGTAAATGGGGGTGATGATGAAAATAAAGTACAGAAAGAACAGAGAAAAAGAATTCAATAAAAATGTAATAATAATGTAGATTTTTAAAATAACTTCTGAAAAACAAAGCAAAGTAAATCTCATTTTGAAACCTGGGTAATGTTTAACATCTAACATGAGATCTGAGATACATATGTATGAGCTCGATATTTGCTAAATGTGGACTTCATGACCAAAACAAAATCATCTGCTGGGAAAAGAATCCAATGTGGATTCAAACAATTATGTTTACGTGTTCCGTCAATCAGGACCAAGCTCACTAGCATGTCACTTGTCTTATTTTATAGTTATTGATGTATGTTTTTCATTTTGGTCAACATTTTGATAGCATATGTGACCAATGTTGCATCCTTGGACAAGGTATATTTAGATAGCTGGGTGCTTGGCCTCATTGCTCTGATCCTGGAATCATCCCTGGATTCAATTCTGTTTTATACAGACATGGCTTGTGAGTGGCTCTGAATGGAGGTGTACTTCTCAAAACATTTATCTAAGTTTAAAGCTTCTTTCCTCAGTTTGTGACGTCCTTTGGATCGAAACATGCACAAACATGAAAAAGCTTTCAAAACGAGCTGAGATATTTAAGTGGCATTATTCAAGGCTAAAAATCTCTTGTTCCAGGATTGAATCCCGCCTCTGGTGAGGTGAGGTTTGTCAGTCATACTGCATTTCAGTTCTATCCCTGTCGTAAGTTCCAGAAAGGACATGGGCTCCAGGTTCGCGTTTGTCTGAGTAATGTGAGATGATGCAGGTCTTGTGCTATGTCTCGTTCTGTCTGTGACATCGGGGGGTTTCCACCTTTAGAGTTTCAGAGTTCCTAGTAGCTCAAACAGACAAGGGGTAACACTGTATGAAAGAGAGAGAGAGAGTGAGAGGGAAACGAATGTGATGTACTGCACGTTTCTCTTATCAACCCATCCAACAAGCTGAGATAACAGTTGTGCAATTTCACACACACACCCACACACACACCCACACACACACACACATATACATACTGCACTGCATCTGCCAAAAACAAGTAGATATGTGTTCTGAGCTCAACAAACAAGGTGTAGATATGGGATCTCACACACACACCTGCACACACACCACATCATGATTACATCATACCTTACAGCCTGCAAAAAGTTTAGGCACCTATGTTTCAATGCCATGCTTTGTTGACTTTTACATTAAGAAATAAAGGAACACTTCTGAGATCGAACTGCACTCTGTTTTTAATTGTGTATTTGTGTAATGTTATATAGTGCTGTACAGTACTCAACCTTATACAACCTTTCTATGTGTAGCGATGCTGACATAATAATGCTTTGTGTATTTTGTCAGTAGCTGCTCGGAATCTCTAATAAACCCACCGTGATTTAGAGCTCTTAGTGATTCGTTTCCCACATGCTAGGTCCTCTTTGCACTCTCTGTTTTGCCCCGAACTAAAGCAAGATGGATGCTCTTTAAACAGGAAGGTGCTCCTAGTGGAGATGCAAGATTTACAGCCAATGCTTCATTACATCTGTTTATTTAACCACCAGTAACTCACCAAAACGGACATTTCATGGAGTACCGGGTAAACACTGAATGGTGATTATGACAAAAAACAGACACAAATGTGGTGGTAAAGACATAATGTTGGAAAATTCACTCAAACCTTTCACTCAATGTAATTCATCAGCAGGTTTATCAATCCTTCTTGCATCCAACGCCTTGTCCCAGCTGCGCACACAACAACAACTGCATTGCCTCAGTTCATAACATATATACAGTATATAATACATTTGGGGCAGCATGGTGGCGCTCTTACCACACAGCACCAGAAATGCCGGCTGCAATTTTGACCCTGGACTCCTAAAGCCCATACTATGTGGGGTTTTCTCTGGTTTCTGGTTTCTTGCTTTCCACTCACATTCAGGTTAATCGGTTTCTCTAAATTGCCCCGACATGAGTGCAGCTGTAGGGATCTTTAACATAATCCAGTATTGTTTCTTAGTAAGAACTCTCTTAATCATGCTCATGTCGTATGTTTTGATCCTCCCAATGTTTCTTCCTTCCATAACATTTAAGATGTTTTTCCTTGGACTGGTCACCCCAGACTTGATCAATTAATGCTTAGCAATTTGAAAGGCTCCATTACAGTGTTTTTTGTAAAAAGCACTATATTTAATAAATTAATTATACTAATTAAACTTGACTTTGAAAAAGTTGTGGGTTCAATACAAGGCACTGACATGAACCAATCCAGCACATGGATGCAATCTATACCAGTGGAAACCTATGCAAATACAGGGAGAACATGTAAACTTGTCTGGATCAGCACTACCCACTTTTTCACAAACCTGATCCTTACATGCCAGTGTTTTCTTAAATCTCGACCTCCTGGTTACCTGCAAATTTTCCGACGTGTGTTATTAATTTCCACCGAGGACAGGATAAAGTTTGCCCCGAGACACACAGGAGGAAATTCCTCCATTAGAACTACCATTCCATAATATGCCATTACAGTCGGGAGTGATGACTTTATTTCCGTGTGATCTTCTAATCTGTAATGGTTTTTTTTGTTTGTTTTTTGATGGACAGAAAAACCGGACCCCATTGGATCAGTAGGGAGCAAAAACTCTCATCGAGTTATATCATGGTGTCATGCTGCTCTGTGTCAAATTATTACAGTAACTCACACAGGCAGTGAACATGCAGAGTCCTGGGTTTAGCTGGATGTCCCCATCAACTCCTCAGAGTAATAATGCAGGCCAAATGAGTCAAATGAAACAGAGCTATAAAAATCTACACTGCCAGCATATTTCTGATCTAATGACTTTATTATTCCCTTAATTTTAATCATGGACAAAGATTATTTTTAAGATTATATTTTATCTGACCGTACACCTGTTGATTTATTCTGTCTGGACTGTTTACACTAATGACGACGAAGACAGAGTTCAATTTAACTGCATTGCAATTTAAGTGTAAAATATGTTACATATATATGATACAAATATTCAGACAAATTATTTCAAATACAGGCAGATTTTGCTTTTTATTATGAGATTTTATATGATAGCCCTCCACCATGGTTTCAGGTTTGGCGGTGCCTTCTAGCTAGTTCAGGCATCACATGCAAGGGTCATAGGTTGTGTCCCGTGGAGTGGAGGTCGATTGGGAGATCATCCCCTGGCACTGCATCAGTGACCCCTGCCTGCCCTTTTTCTCTGAATATAAATGCAAAAAGACTTTTTTTTTTTTTTTTTTTAATTATTACAAAAAGAATTAAAGAAACGTTGCGTAGTGCTTTCAATTCTGTTACTGTAAACATTTTTAAAAGACAATACATGTCGTAAAGCAAACTTTTACCAATTTTATATTTTTGTAAATAAGCCAGTTTGTTTGTTGGATAAGAAAACACCTTGCCTCATTGATTGGTCATTATGATGTCCACTTTAATTATAAAATATATCAGTCAACTAATATTTTCTACTTACACAAATCATCCAAAACATTTTCACCTCCTGGTCTAAAGCCCTAAATAAATAAATGTTAATAAGCCAGAATTAGAGGACTTGCTGGGACCAAACACCTATGCCATTTTATACTGGACTCTAAGCTCTTCTTTTTAAATGATATTGTCCTGGAGGTCTGAACAGACGCTACACCAAATTGTTTACGAAGTATACGCTTGTAGAACCTGAGATTCAGCACCCTATGCTGAACTTGTTTGTATGTGGAGATAACAGAGCTGGGTGCAATTGGGTTTTTTCCTGTTCCACAGAACAGGTCTTGAGGTATGAAAATAGTTCAGGCTCTGCTGAAATAGAAATAAAGGATGATTGTAAGATTCTTCTCTCTGTGTCTCATGTACGGTCTTATCAGATGACAATCATCTAGATAAAACGTCCTAAGCCCCTATACACACATGCTGCATATCCCACGTCCTTCATCCTACATCGTAACAAACATGAGCGGAGGAGCCATTTCGGGGGAGTCCTAAGGAAACAGGTCACCTTAACCTTTATTCTAGTCACGTTTCCTTTACCGGACTTTACATTTGACACTGTGAGCTCATAAAGGCTTCACATCAGACACTTGGTATTGCACATGATTATGGAAACCTGATCCATTAAGCTCCTAAGGTCTTTGGACATAAGGGAAGTCTTTGAGCTTCTGGTAGTTTGTGTGGTGCCTTCCGATCTGACCTCTTGTTGCTTCTAGATGTTTCCATGGCCATCTATAAAAGCACTTCCAGATGTTCTGCTTTAATTTGCTCCTGGTTATGAGGATGGAACTGATGATTCTGACCTCATCACAGAGCCATAACCACATTGCTTTTGAGATGCTTGATTGACACAGTGACAAACTGCACATAAACTGTCTGCTGCTTTGGACCAGTCGAGCAGAACATTACACCAACTAAAGTGCACTGATGTGTGCACCGGGCGTAAACATGCTGGGTCCTCCATCACACCCCTACACAAACGCACTGCCCATGATCCTCTGGTTGTGGTTCAGTAGGTCTTACTTGCCACAGAGAATAAAGATTAGGAAGCTATAAACCTCCGTCTCCAAGAAGGTGTCCTCTTACTGACCAGAAGGACATTAAGGAGCATTGCTTTCCACATTCCTGCAGGTTTTACACCGCCATTTTGACAGTGTTTTAGGATCAGCATGGCTTTACTAGCCAAGATAATACTGACAAAGATATCAAAATCGCCCTTCAAGTCTTGGGCAATTAGCACCTGAACCACTCTGAAACCTCCCAACACACACTTCAGCTTTTACAGCCTCAGATCTGCCTCTGCTTCTACACACCAGCGCTAACTAAGCCGTACTTAAACCTTGGCTTAAAAACCTACTTACAGATAATGTCAGGATTAACTTTTAAATTCTCATCTTACAAACTCTCCTGAGATGTGAGCAAAGCCAGCTGGATTGTTTCCTCCATCTTTATATCATTCTGTGCTTCATGGTATCAGAGCTCATTTATTTGCTTCTACACTGGGATTAGACATTTTAACATTTTGTTATTCAGTAGATGTTCTGCAGTGGGTTGAAGATTTTTGTGTTCCCTTTAAGAGGCTTAAAAATATTAACCAAGCTAAAAAGTTTTTAAAAACTGTAACAAATATTTAAGAAAGCTAAATCGGGTTAAAATCTAAACTCAATAATTAAAAGACTGAGAATGTGAGCAGCTTGGTGTGTGCAAAATCGTTTCAGAGCAAGAAGGTTCGAGCCCATGTGGAGCAAACTGGGTCCGTTCTGTGCGATTTGCCACATGGCTTTACTCCAGGTACTCGGGTGTCCTCTCTCAGTCCAAAAACATGCATTAGGTTTATTGATTACGCTTGAGTAATTATGTATGAGTAATTTCACCAAACCAGTGCTCAAGCTAGTGGGCTATTCTGGTTCTTATACTGCCTCTGGTGAGGTAAGGTGTGTTGTTCTTATTTTGTTTTAGTTCTGCAGTGTGTGTGAGGTGTTCCCATGTTGAAGAGCAAGGCCATTTTAAAAGGCTGCCCAGTATCCATTCCACTGGTTGAGAGTTCATGGTTCATGGATGTGTCCAGGTACCAGCTCCACAACAGGTTAATGCTGGTTTCAGGTCTGCATGCCTGATGCCTGACTTTCTGTGGATGGAATCTGTCTTATTTGTCTATGTCTGGTTTCTGCCTCACCAGGGGCTTCCACCTTTCAGGTTTCCTCGTCCTTAGAGGAGCAAGTGTGTTCATTTGGAGAGTAGGAGGTTTCATGTGGTTTATTGGTATAGTTTCTTGACAAATTTTAAACGAATGGTCCATTTAATAATGATAAATGTTCTTCTTTTATATTGCAGGCAGTTTATATTTTCGTTGTAGATGTGCAGAGGAAGCAAGACAGTGAGATTTAGGCTGACTTTAAAGGTCAGGGTTTCGCATCTGTGAGAGCGGATCTTATATCTTGTAAGTGGTTGAAGCCGAAGGTCAGTTCCCGCAGATTTCGAGAACTATTTGAGCTGATGATGGTTACACCTCCAGCTCTCACGCTGTCGGGACCAGACGAGATCTGCAGTGGCACTCAGATTTGAGTGAACGATCACAGAGCCATTAACCAACCAGCTGCACAAATACGAGTCCAGCTTTTAGATTCACACCCGCTGTCGAGTTTCATCTGTTTCCACCTGTCACTAAAGGACTCAGAGTGCTGATCTGGGACCAGATATTTTATCTAGTTTGGAAAAACTAAAAAATTTCACCTTTTTTTTAGCTTTTAGAACAAATAAGATACTTAAATTTGGTCCCTGAGAATGATTCAGTAATTTGTGGCATCAAAAGCTTTTCCAAAGCCATTACCTCTCCATGTTGTAGATCATATTTTCCTGTACAGATTTTATTAATAAATTTAAAAGTCATGCATTAGTTTTGAGCTCCTGGTGTTTTACCTGACAAACTTCAGTAAAACGGTCGCAATCGCAATCATTTACTACTGCATATAACATTTTAATTTAATAATTTAAAAAAGTAATCAATGTTTATACAAAAATATACATAAAAAAGCAAATGTTTAGCACATGAAAACCTTCAGTGCCTTTTCCATTGTGTTCCAGTCTCTGGTGCTATTTCATTTGCTTATTTTCCCAATTAAAAGATCTTTCACAAACATCTACTGAAACAAACTTTATAATGGTGCTTATCTAAACATTTTTATGATCCACTAACACATCAAAAAAGGAGATTTTTTAACTCAAAACATTGGCACTAGTTGCTATGGTTTTAAATAGCAGGAATTTTATTTAAATCAGTTCCTGGTAAAGTTGAATCTGAGCTAAACAGAAAAACCAAACAAAGTTTTTCACAAGACTAGGACAAAATGGGGGTACATAAGTAGTACTAACTATATATAAGATGCTGCTTAGTCACAGTTTTTTTTGCGCAGGATGATGAAACTGATGGTTCCTGGTCTTGGTTTCACAGACTGAGCCATGTGTTAGTGCAGGAGAGCCTGACAAGTCAAGACTGGTGCTTAGAAACAGCGAGATCAGATTGTGATGGAGAACAGAGCTCACAGTGAGAGTCTAATCAGATGGATTGACCCTAAGAGCTGAGGAACATACATTAGCCTGCTCAGGTGTTCAGAGAGGATTAAAACTGGACTTCATATTCATCAAGTACCACACTGAGTGAGCATGAAAGAGCATGAAAGAGAAAAAGAGAGAGGGGGTGATGCATATTTCTTTCACACTTGAAGTCTGGAAAAAAGAACCAAAGATCTGAGAGAGAAGATGAAATCAAAATCCAGAGAAGCATTAATAGTTATAATAGTAACAAAAAAGTACAGTGGAACCTCACAATTCAAACTTGATTGGTTCCAGATGGCAGGTGAACTCTGATTAGTTCAAATCAGATGAAGGATCTCTATAAATACAATTCTCTTGATAGTTGTTAAGCATGTTGTTTCACATTTTAATTAAAAATGATAATAACTGATTAAAAAATGATATGATTCATATTGGAACATTAAATGGAGACTGTGACCATAGCAAAGACTGAACTGGAGTTTTGCCTTTCAGGTACTTTGATTCAAAGGGGGTAGAAGGCTGAATGAGTCTCAAAGCAGCTTCACACTCTGCAGGTCAAAGCGGTTTAGTTTTGAATAAAAGAGATGCTGCATTGCGAAGCAGTGGAGGAGAAACAGTGACGAGGCCTGGTTTAAAAGCAAGTGCAAAGCAAATAAATCTAATTTTCCCCATAACTGATTTTATGGTAGCAACCAAAACCTAAAAGTTTGATTAGACAAACAACATCAGCATAAGTCGTCATAGCGAAAAGCTCAGTGACTTTCAATGTGGCGTTGTTATAAAATAACATCAGCTTTGTTTTAATAAGTGTGCTCTTATTGTGAGGCCGAAGCTTCTGGGAGTTATACCAGCTCAGTCTCGAGGAAACACGAGCACACAATGTGTGTAACTTATGGAAGCAACATCACGCAGAACTTCCTCGGGAGCTTCACGAAGCCGTGGGTCTCATGGACAAGCAACACACACACAATCACACTCAGTCACTGACCACTGACCATTACTAAACACCACCTTTGGTCTCAGACTGGCAGATGAAGCGGGGGTCTCACCCACCCATTTAATCCACTAAGGGTGAAAAAAAAACAAGGTTCACAAACATCCTGCTTATATGAGAGTAACTGAGTGAACGACTGCATCTCAAACGAAATCTTCACTCTCCATTTCTAGTCTGTTCTTAGCAGGGTTGCCAGATAGGGTTGCATTTAATCCACATTCCAGAAAACACTCATAAGCACTTAAAACCGCGCATTGGATCAATCCAAGTTTAGTGAAATCCAGCTGTCAGTCAGAGATTAGAGCCAGATTACAGCGTCAATCCTTGGTTTTTGACGTGCACTTAAGAGTGAGTAAGAGAACAAGTGTACTTGAAGGTAGGATGATGTACTGTTGGACCCCAGCTTCAGATAGTAGTGAGTAGTCAATTACAGTGATCGGTGTGGGATATGCATGCATACAGGGTCCCTAACATAACATCAGTATATGTCACATACATTTGCAGTCTTGTGCCAAATTGTAAACATTCCGGGTAAACCTCAGCATGTAAGACAATTAATGAACCAGTAACCAGTAAGTGCCAACACCTTAACTCTAGTGGATCATTAGTAGAGATGTTAAAGCACAGCTGTATGTTGTTCAACAAACACATTACGATCTGTAAAACAAATCATTTGTAATTGACCAAAATGGACATTGAGCGGACATTACCATAGTCAAATAGTCTTTCGGCTGTACTGTAAGCTAAATATAATGGGTATTTTCATAAGAAAACTTCATGCACATGATACATGAAAGTGTCAGAAAACGCTACCATCTACACAGCATCCCTGACTGGATAGCATCTGAAAACCTAAAATGTTACACATATGCTAAATATTTTGTAATATATGTACATTTACAGTGATTATAGAGAATACAGGACACTAATGTACTGTTTTAACCCTGTCCAGGGGAAAGGCATAACACATGGTGGAGGTGGTGGAGGATGGTATGATGGGCCTGATAGTTTTGTTTGACGGAAGTCAAAAATGCATTGATAGATAGACATTATGAACAACACGGAAGATCAGCCAGAGGAAACTCATTCAGTGAATGTGAACCAGTTCATAGAGTTATAGAGTAGAGAGTCATTTGCAGCCTATGATGTGGAAATAGGATTTCCTATGAGGAAATAAAACCTAGAGTACTTAAGGAAAATCTAATCAGACAGGAATATGCCCCAAAATCTCCCAAGTTAATATAAAAGAATCACACTAATTTGTTTTTTATTTTTTTATTTTTTTACAAACCCAGATCACATGCTTCATTGCGTTTATGTTTTGCACATAGTGCGAGATTGTGTTACACACACAGCGCTGGAGTTTATTGGACACAGATCAAACAGATCAGATGATGGTCTGTGAGCATGCATGTGTATGTTTGCGTGTGTCTGCAGAGGGGGGGGGTGTCTGACAATATATACAATATATATGACAAGTATAGAAGAACTTGATATTTCAATTTGCTTTATTTTGCAACAGTATTTTGCAGGGTCTACTAAGGTGTTTTAACGTGTTTTATTTAAAACCAACTGCAAAACTACCACAGGTACTGTCATCTGTGGATTTATGATAGACTGAGGATTAGTATTAGGTGTGGTATTAATAAGCTACAGTAATTATTATGTCAATGGAAAGTTCCCAGAAACAGAAGTTTACCAAGTGTGTGTGTGTGTGTGTGTGTTCACTGCTTAAGTGTAGTGTTACATTGTGCATCAGTTACAGATGTGAAAGTGCAGAATGTTTCATTTACATAAAACGTTTCCCTCAGGATATGTTCCATATATTTCTATTTCCTACACTGATCCCAGACCTGAGCAATCAAATAGGCAATGTGTGTTGGTGTGTGTGTGTGTGTGTGTGTGTGTGTGTGTGTGTGTGTGTGTGTGTGTGTGTGTGTGTGTGTGTGTGTGTG
>JAUZST010003048.1:0-17482 GCA_034779995.1 Parotocinclus haroldoi
AAAATATTATCTCACTGTAGATCTGTGATTTATTTATCGAGCCACTTCTTATTCAGTTCTCTCTCTCTCTCTATCTCTCTCTCTCTCTCTCTCTCTCTCTCTCTCTCTCTCTTTCTCTCTTTCTCTCTCACACACACATAGACACACTTGGGATGAGAAACCTTTCTATGAGATTATTTTCTGTGACAACAGAGCATGTTTCCCCCGGAATTTATGACAGAAGCAGGTATTTCTTAAAACAGAAAGGAAAGGAAAAGCTCATTAACTCTGGTGCACTGTGTGGGAAAGGACGATTTCTGCTTCTTTGCGTGTTTTGGTTCTTGTCTCTCTGGTGTTTTGTGCTGAAAACAAACCGTTCTTTTTATAAGTTTCTTTTTATTTGTAAAAACTATTTCTAATTTTAGTAGAAATACATTTTCAAACAGACACTACTGTGCAACTCATGTTGCAGTGCACAGGTCCAGCACAAGAGTGGTAAGACCAGCTCATCATCACCTTAGGGTAAGACTCCTCACCTAAGGAGCCACCCCAGCCAAATATTGCTCAGGATTCAGTCTGCTCAAGCTGATGTCACATGAGTTTAATAAAACATTGTGCTTAATAAAAAAAAATGTAATTGCTAACGTTGGTGCTTATATACAGGTTAAGTAAGTTAATTATAAAAAAGGATAATAACCTTACTGTACCATGAATGTTATACAGTGAATATCTGTATTTATAACTTATTTACAAATTCATAAGTTACTTTCGCCATTTACAAAACTCACACAACTCCGAAGCAGCAATTCCTATAAAGGTTAGCAGTGCTGCTTGCGACCCGTTTTGTTTGTGACTTTAATTTGCTTTTCCATCATAATTCCAAAGTTGCAACTTCAAAATAAGGCTCTATCAAGTTTTCACTGTTGGACTCTCGAGCAAGAATCTTAACCTTGGAAAATGTGTCCTCTAAGTGCTATGAATGTAAAATGGTGTTAGAAGATCGATTTTCACTTTCAAAATGCTTAATAAGTGGGACAAGTGATACTCGTGTTGCAGCAGTCTAAAACATTAATCTTCCACCAAAGGGACCTAAGTTAGAGTTTTTGCAGTGCCTTCTGGGTAGAGGAGACGGAGAAGATCATTTCCTGATGCTGAAACAATGACCTCTGCTGGCCCTGCCATAGCCTGGCATCCTGCTCTCCAGACTAGGTGCCAAACTCCCCTGTGACCCTGATTAGAACAAGGTGGAATAAAACATAAAAAATAAGTTTGCTTATACCTTTGTCCCTTTATTCCTGCATATAATCCTGATTATTCCACTTTCTAATAATACATCCCACATAGTAAGCCAGTGACCTTAATGTGATTAAACCCATGAGGGTGAAGGAGCTTTATATAAAGAGCAAATGTAAATGAAGTATAATGCATCTGTCAGCTCTTAGCAGAGACCCGCCTCATCATCCCGGCCATCGTATCACCACAGGCTCTGCTCACATACTCTAACTGGAAGTTTGCCGGGTGGAGACATGTATGATCGCTTACGTCGGAAAGTACACTTTGTCGCCAAAACAGGAGTGTGCAGTGCTAACAGGACACACAGAAACCTACACGTCTCTGTTTACTTTCAGTGAGCTCCAAAATGAATACTGCAGTTTAATTTGTAATTGCCCTGGAGAAGTGTGGGTGTCTGCATTCAAAACACTAAAAATCTGACTGTACACTCACAGGTTGGACTCCCTTTGCCTTCAGAGCTGCTTTAATTCTTAATAAGATTTAGGTCCATATTGACATGACAGCATCACAATTTGTTGGCTGCACATCCATGATCCACCAAATCTCAAAGGTGCTCTATTGGATTGAGATATGGGAACTGTGGAGACAGTGTGGCTGGAAATAGCTGTCAGAAGATGGTACACTGTAGTCATAAAGGGATTGACATGGATAGAAACAATACTCAGGTATACTCGGGTATGATTTTATACAATGCTCAATTGGTATAAAGAGACAGATGATAAGGAAATATCCCTCACGCTGTCATACCACTACCAGCAGCCTGAACTGTTCATACAATGATCCATGATCCACGAATCATGATGTTTACACCAAAATCTGACCCTACAATCAGAAATCGAGACACATCAGACTAGACAACGTGTTTCCAATCTTCTATTCTCTGACTTTGCTGTGCTCGTGTGAATTGCATCCTCATTTGCCTGTTCTTAGCTGACAGGAGTGACGCCTGCTGTGGTCTTCTCCAGCAGTAGCTTATCTGATTTGTTTTTGGTTTGTACGTTCAGAGATGCTCTTGTGCATACCTTGGTTGTAATGAGTTGTTATCTGAGCCACCCCTGAATGTTTTTTCTTGTTCGGACCATTCTCCATAAACCCTAGAGATGGCTGTGCATGAATATCCCAGGCGATTCTCTGACTATATGTTTGCGTTAAAGAGCAGCTGAACGCGTGTACTTAATAAAGTGGCCTGTGAGTGTATGTGTAATGTGTATGCGTGACATGCAGTGTTTTCTTTTAATTGCCCGCTGATAAGTCATAGCTCTCATCTCGCGATTGCTCCTCGCGCCCTGCTGAGAGTGGGCGAGGTCGTAAACTCTCGCACAGCCAGAGACTTTGTCAGCTGAGACAGCATCGTTAAGCCACAGAGGTGTCACTGTCTGTCTGTGTGTCCTGAAGCTCTGTTTATGTGCAGACCTGCTCTGTGCTAATATTCACAGCATGGTTTTGAGAAAGAAGACCAGTAGTGGAATCAGCAGTGCAAGGTGCATATCTTCAGATTTATTAACTGATGTGGATGTGGATGAGAAATAAAAATTCTGCTTTAGAAACATAAAATGGTATGTGCTGTTGTGTGACAGCTTCAGAGACCTGGGTTCGAGACCTCTGTGGCCTTTTGAGAACCAGTGTCTGCATGGATTTCCTCTGGCTACTCCGATTTCCTCCGACAGCCCAAATACATGCAATTACACTTTGATTAGGCTCAATCGACCCGACAAAAAACAACTCACCAAGAAGCAGTTTTTGGAATCGAATGAAACTTTATATGATATGTAAGTGATTACAATATTAGAGCAAAAGGATACGTTTATCAGGAAAAAAAACTCTACAACTGAAAGGAGGCTCTAAATACCCTGTTTGGCTGCTTCTAGTCTGGATACAAGATGAGATATGGTTTTTGCATTCAGAGGCAGACAGGTTCCATATGATATCCTGTACCAACACATTTGCCCCTCAGATGTTGCAGCTGGGTCTGTAGACCCTCATCCATCACATCGGCAATTGGGACAGGATTGCAGCGTTCACCATGAGGCCCCCATACTCAAACCCAACCGTCATTGGATCCCGAACATAACCTGAATTTGCTGCCAAAGACGATACAGTTCCCGTGCGTAGCAGTCCAGGCGGCAGTGGCTGGGTGTCAATGCTGGTACACATAATGGCCGTTCTGACATTAAATGTCCTTCTGTTACGCACCTGGAAATAGTCCGGACAGAGACAGACAGAGGTGTGTAGTGATGTTTCCCCACAGTGTCTGATGGTAGACGATAATACTGAGGGAGCTCAAACAATTCTCACTACCGGTATCCGTCTGTGCCATCGTGGAACAGCCGCTCCCAACACTTCTGACCAGAAAGGCAGCTTGTCAGAACGATCATCCTGCTTCCCTCAGTCTAATGATACGCCCCCTCTCAAAGTGAACTGGACAAAATGTCTTCGAGTGCATCGTAGAGGCATGTCTAGCAATGTCTAACAATCCCTCGGCAAGAGGTATAGTACCTAAAAGTAGCATTTGAGAATCTTTTATAGGGCAGTGGGGGAAACGTTTTTACACCTTCTGGTGGCAAAACGGTGTCTAATCAAACCACACCTTTAATCATTTACACGTCTATATTTATATAGAGCAATCAGACATTTTTATCTGGGTCGCCTGCTTTTCCTTGCCACTGTCACCCTTGGCTTGCCTTTTAAGATAATATAATATTGTAAAGCTGCCTTGAGACAATGCTCCATTGTAAAAAGCACTATATAAATAAATCTGACTTTTACTTTTGACTTTGACTTATGGGTAAGATGAACCATCTGAGGGATTTCCCCAAGAGCATTTTAACATCTGGCCCATGATGCTGTCTGTGTTTATTTCGAGCATTTCCATCATGGCAGTCTCAGCACCAGGCCTGTCTGACACGTAAGACAGACCAGTGGTGCCTGCATATTACATTGGTAATGATTATAAATTTGTTTAGTGTCAGTGTAGAGCAAATCATTCTGAGAGCTGTACTTCTGTGCCTTCCCACCAGTTGCGATCATGGATTTAACAGTGACATGGTATACATTGAAAGTAGCAGCTCTTGTGTATTTGAATTAAGACTCTTTGTGATCTAGGCTGGTTAAGTAGGATCATTGTGTGTTTTATTGTACTGTATGTGCAGTCTCACTGTAGCCTGGAATAGGAGGAGTATGATTGGTCAAGAGCCTTAACTTAGAGTTATGCTGTAGATGCTGTAGATCCTCTTCCTTTAAAAAAGCATTGTTAGTTAGTATGAACTGGTTATTTTGTCATTTCTTAATTATGATAGCCCTGTGTTGTGCGTCAGGTGCAGAAGTGTCTGCTTGCAGCACAGGAAAGGAAAGAGAGTTGCTTGCTGCGACAGCACAGACAAATATGGATCTCAGAGGATCGTCGACTGAGCAGAGCCAGGTACACGACACGGACATACAGTACGTCATATCACACGATTTAATCAACTCGAACTCAGATTTACTGTTTATACAGCACGGTCCAAGTGACTTAGTCCCCGATTACACCAGGACCCCAGTTTGACCCTGAGAACAAAGGAACATTTTCATCTTCCAACCAAGTCTGATATTGTTTTTATACTACCAATATAAATGATGCATACGAAATGAAAATAATAAAAAAAAATCTTTTTTGTGGAGGCAGTAGCTTTAATTCTCTATGGGATGCGGGTGGGGTGGGGGGCAGTCTTAAACCTCGAAAACCCCTGATATAAGGAGTTCACAGACAGTTCTAAACTACCGGAAGGTGAAAGCCTGAAGTTTCCCGTGCAGGCCTGAGGCTCATCATCATGAGACCGTCAGATACTTTATACTCCTCTAGCTCCACAGCTGCCCGGCCAAGCAAAGCGAGCAAAGATGGATGGGGCAAAACTTCTGATTGCATTTTACTTGCTGCAGGAGAGGGAAAGCTGGGATGATATGAGGACAGAGCGAGCAGGGACCGTGCGCCAGAGATATGCGCCACTGGGGGCGCGGTGGATGAGAGGAGGAGGTGGGGGGAGGGGGAGATAAAGACGGAAGTTAAGTAGATTTGGGGAGGGAGAAAGATAAGAGATGCTTAAAAGCAAAAACGGAAGCCATTTCCATTACAATAATGTGCAGTGCATTCACTAGGTTCACTCTGCTAATGTGGCTCTGCGTACGCAGTGTATTTTTGCGGCCGCTGTTTTGGCTGTTGTGTTTAAGTGACTGAATGTGAGAGAGGAAAAGGCAGATGGGGACAGAGAGAAAGAAACGGAGAGAGTATAACCCCAGCAGGTCTGCAGAGGTGCATGATTCGAGGGCAGCCATAGCTGTGTGGTAATGAGAGCATGTGAGTCAAGCAAGGTTAAGAGGGGCACACGTGGGATTCGTTAACGAGCAAACAACATACACCCACGCGCGCGCACACACACCCACCACACTGCATCGCACAGATTTTGGCATCTAATTCATTAGCACCATTATCCAAAAGCTTGCTCGTTGCTAGTGTATTCACACTTTTCATGTGACCCGAGAAAAATCTTTGTGACGACACGCTTGCATGAATTCGTACTGTTCCCATTTATTAAAGCAAGAGTGCCTGTTTACCTCTTCAGTTGTGTACTGCAACTTGAGCTAACATCCCAAAAAAAGGAACAGACGCCACTGTTTTTAGCACACTCAATCAAAAGACTCTGTCTAAGGGCGTACGAGGCAATCTGTACCGCGCTCAGGCACGATTGACCCTCAAAGCGGCCTTAAAGAGACTCAGGCGTGGCATGATTGCGAATCATGCTCAAATCCAGAACACAGTGTCAAATGCTTCCATAAACAAAAATCAGCACGTGCCATAATCCGGCCATTTATCATAAGGCTTATGAAAGGGCTGGGCAGCAGGGCACCTAAAGTGAAACCAAAAACACCACGAAGTCCAACCATGAGGTTCGCTGTGCTACGCGAGCCTGTCTTATACATAATCAATCAATCAGTTGCATAATCAATGCATTTCTTTTAAGGCGTATTAGAGGGCTGTGTGTCTGCACACCCGAAATGAAAGCAAAAAAAAAAAAAAAACGCCACAAAGTAGCTACAACCATAAAGTACACTGTACTGTCTGAGCGCATATGGTGATGACAAAAGTGAGTGAGGCGGGGTGCATTTGATTACAGCATAGGGTGAGTGTATCTGAGCAGTGACGGGATTTGGCTCCTTCTGAGCCATTCCCATATGTTCTCAAGCCGTCTAGGACAAATAATTCCTCTGGTGGGTGCTTGGTCTATCCTGTGTCAGGAGGGATGCGCATTGAACAGCTCTAGTGAGAGCCAACCAGAGAGCATTCTTGTGATTTTCAAACACCTTCACCTTTCATTTAATTGTACTAATGTATAATGTTAATGATATTTCTTACATAAATGAGGATGGGTTTCCCTTCTGAGTCCGGTTTCTTCTTCTTAATCTCAGGGAGTTTTTCTTTGCCACCGTCACCATTCGGCTTGCTCATTAGGGACAATAGAATCTGACAATGTTTCTGTATCAATGTAAAGCTGCTTTGTGACAATGTCTCTAGTAAAAAGCGCTATACAAATATAATATGATTGAATTGAATTCACCTGGCTGCTCTCTCTCCAAACTGTACTTCAAATCTTGTCACTTAGCATAACTGTGCATAAGAATCTCATTTCTATCGCCTGTACCACCGACCTTATTCTTTCATTCACCACTAATAGTCGACCGATACGGGTTTTGATGGCCGATAACAACACTTAAAGAGCAGGGTGACTAATGGCAAATAGATTTTGCTGATATAACAACTGAACTAGATAGAACTGATATTGAGTTAATCTACAGTTTCTGTTTGCACGCTCTTCTTTTTAAAAAAAAGCATTTTATTTCACTTAACAGCAACATTTATTAACAGATAACAGCATCTTCTTGTTTCTGGAGGCTAAAAATTGAAACACTTGGACAAATAAACGATGTTAGAGTAGTGCACATGGTGGAAGCTTCTTTTTGTTTTTATTATCAGTCCCAATTAGGGGACTAAGCATCAAGTTGTAATGCCGAAAACAAAGTTTTCATCTTCTCATAAATGGTCCTGTTCTCACTGAATTTTCTCTCAGCATTTCTTTGTTTCTAATCACTCAGTAGACACAGTTCAGGAGCTAAAAGATGTAATGCAGGAAGCAAAGTACACGTGGTGAGATACATGTAGAGAGACTGGGGAGTTGGTTTCGCTACATTAGCTCTGTTATTCCAGTATCTTATTCCAGTACAACCACTTAATTGCTCCAGACGCAGGTCAAAATGAAAAAGATGAACAGAGCAGTCTTGCCTTTTACTTTCATTTCTATAATATTCGCATTAATAGAATGCATTTTCAAAAGCCTCAGCAGCAGACCCTCTTACAAGCCAATGTTGCACTGAACGTCAGTGCAAAGTAACCAAACTATTCCTTTGAAGTCATGCCGCATTTTACCACTGGTTTCAAATTCTTTAGAGACTTTCCAAAACCCTCATTGTTCCAGATAACAATCACTGCAGCTGCAGTATTTACAGTCACCAGGATGTCTGCAAGTAACTAAGCTCAGATTGATTTTCAGGATTTCTGTGGTGCAACGTTGGTTTCTATTAATGTGGCCTCATTGCCCTGTTTCCAGAGAACGTGCTGAGGGGGGCGTGAGGCGCTTCCTGACCAGTGGACTGGAGAACGGGGAGGATAAAGATTACCTGACAGAACTGCTGAATTACGGTAATAGCGTTAGTTGAAACTGAATGGCAGAACATCCTGTTGTTACTAAAAACTGTGCTAAAAAAGAAATAGCACTTGAGTCTAATTTAACATAAACTCACCGGACTAAATTGTGTGGGCCAGTATAGATGTGTGACTGCTCCGAAATGTTTTTCATGCCAGTTTGTCACATTTACAGGCGTGTGAATTGTCATTTTGGAATACGGGGTTAGGAATGTTAACGTTCCTCTGTAAGATAATGAGCAAAAGGCAAAATGTCCATCAGCTCAATGTAGGCATTGTGGTTTTAATTTAATCTCCTTAAACAAAGAAGCCATTTCCACCATTGAAAACATTTCTTCATTGATGAACACAATGCCTAGCATGATTCACCAGATTTATCTGACCAGAGAACACATTTGAATGGCCATGAACAGTCACGTTTTCAAGCCTTTTCACTCACTGTAACTGAGCAACTTTGCGGACAGAAGCCAGGCCTCTTGTGTGCCACTCTGCTCCATATGTTCATGGTATGCAGTTCCCTGCAGCGTGTTCTTTTAGAAACTTGTAACAAAGGACCTGGGTTATCTTCCCTAAGTAATTCTTTCTTTCTGGGATGTTTGCCACTGCTAGTTGGCCTGTATGACTGTGCACTTGCACCTGACAATTCAGCGACCTCCTTCACACTATGGTTTTTGACACGCCCAAATGCAATCACTCCTTCTCGCCAAACTGTTTTGCGACCCACTTTCCACACATCAAACGAAACATTCACTGCACTGTGTCACCGCTTTTCAGTCCATAAAATTTGTCGAACACCCCACAGGTACTGTATGTTGTCATAGCAACGTTGGAATGACCACATTTGGACCCAAAAATCTCTCTTCATTCAAATCGTTGTGAGATTTACTAGATCTCACTTTGTTCCCATACCAAAATAGTGGTTCCTTGTCTGCTGCTCTTCCAAATCATCCATTCCTGATCAGAATTCTTTTGATTGTTGAAGGGTCAGCTTGGCATCTCGGTTGCCAGTGGCCAGATGTTGCCACTGGTCGCACTAAATTGCCACCGCAGCCACTGATTGTCCCTGTATTTTCTAGTTGTATATATTATATATTATATATGGTCATTACAGCCTTGCTAAAACAGTAGTTTATCTAAGAGTAGGTAGGTGATCTAAGAGTTGCACAGGACTATATATACACCAAATATTAAACGATATATACTTTTTTGCAATAGAACATAGTTTCAAAGCAGGTTTTGTTGAGTTGGTGAGTAGTCTCTTCATTGCCAGGCCCTGCTTTGATTACCAGGGTGATTTTTGCCAATGGTCATGTTCTGATTAGAGGCTGACATTTTTTCAGGAATCCCACGGGTCACGTGATTCCCCCGGGATGGGACTCAACAAATACTCACGTGATTGGGACGGTACAGGATAAAAAAGTTAACGGGAGCATACGGGAGCGGGAACCAATAAATAAGACAAAAGACAACCATAGAATAGGCACCACCATTTTGTCGTTTTTTTTCTTTTAAGAAACCTACAGTAACGCAATTTAAAAAAACTACACAGCCCAGAAGCCAACGGTGCTTCCGGCCACAGCTTCCCACCGGAATTCATAGAACAGCAGCAATGTAGGGAGTAAACCCAAGGGCTGCGTCTGAAATCGCATACTTTGTATTCGGACACACTACATGCTCTCGCCTACTGCTTTCGCGTACTGTTTAGTATGGAAGTATGCGATTTCGGACGCAGCCAAGCTCAGAAACTGATGTCGTAAAAATTGATTTGCAACGCAAAGTCAGAAGTAACGACTTATCT
Source organism: Parotocinclus haroldoi (assembly GCA_034779995.1). Classification (NCBI taxonomy): domain Eukaryota; kingdom Metazoa; phylum Chordata; class Actinopteri; order Siluriformes; family Loricariidae; genus Parotocinclus; species Parotocinclus haroldoi. The sequence continues at coordinate 9,801 of JAUZST010003048.1, forward strand.
ATAAAGCTTCATTTGCACTTTTTTCTTTATACAAAACTCAGACACAGTATGTGAATTGTGAAGGTAATGCTTTTATAAACATTTGTTGGTTGACAACAATTATTTTGCTTTTGTGCAGTTTTTTCTTTAGGCAAATTAATGCCCAATGTTTTAAGGAAATAATTGCTCAATAAATGAGTAAAATGCAACTTTATGTTGTTTGGGTTTATTCAACAGGGACTTGGCAGCTGGTCCTCCATACGAAAAATTATAGGGACCACAGGCCATGTAATTATTATTATTTTGTGGCCTTTAGTGGGTTTTTTTTTTTATTAAGGCATAAAATGTCTCCCTATATTACGACAAATTAATGGGGATAAGATTCAATTCAATTGTATTGCCTAAAAACTAAAATAAGTAGGAAAAATGGGCGCGGTACAGGAGTCATTTTACCAGGAGTGGGACAGGACAGGAATTTTTTTTTTAATTTTTATTTCCAACCCGGGATTGCGATGGACCAAGATTATTTTCTGTGGAAGTGGGAGGGACAGGAATGAAAATCCACTCCCGTGTCACCCTATATAACAGACTCCAGTGCACATAGGCTCCCCAAAATTGGACAACAGAAGCCTGGAAAAATGTTGCCTGGTCTGAGGAGTCTTGATTTCTAATGCAACATTTTGATGGCAGGCTCAGAACTTGGGGATACTTTCTTAAAACCAACTGGGCATCATTTAAATGCCACACCTTACCAGAGTATTGTTGCTGACCATGCCTACGTTCACATGACCAGGCTGAAGTGACTCAAATGTGGCTCAGATCTGATTTTTTTTCAGGGCTGTGTGGACGTGTCAAATCCGATCTGTTCAAATCAGATTTGAGTCACTTTCATGCGTGGTCCTAGATCGGATACGTATCCGATCCATGGGCATGTGGCTTGAGAATGTACGCTTGCACTCGGTGGAGCGAAGCTGGAAGGAACCTACAGAGACAGAGTGTATTTGAAACAATTGCTAGACAAAATTACAAACGAACATTGCCACAATGCCAAAGAAAAACAAAGAATCCTAAGGCTAAGTATCCAAAAAAAGACTCTAATCAACGTAGTGGTCTGGAGGACTTTTTTTTCGCCTTCTTGACCCGATTACGTACATCACGTGAGCTATTTTCTGCTCACTCGAGCATGATGTGCTCCACATTTGAGCTGCTAAAGCAGCCATTACACCTTTGTATACTGAATCATCTCGCAAATGTGCCGTAGTTCGTGATGAAGGCAATGGGTGAATGACTAAAGTGTAAGGTTACCAGCACATTTATTTACTTGATCAGGCTTCTTTTCATACAGACAGAAAACAGAATAAGAATGAAGTGAAAGAGGAATTCATTTTTTGTACATGTAAGGTAAGTCTGACACTCAGCTGAACTGAGTGTTATGTTGGTAAATGCCGTATCAGTTGTATCATATGACCGTGCTTAGGGCTGTGACGTCCGCTTCTTGATTTCTTCTACCAGTTCAGTCCTGGACACGTCCACCTGAAAAACATTTTTCACTTTTTTTAATTCCATCTGGCTCTTGAGCAAGGCCCTTGACCTTCAATTGCTCTGTTCAAGTGTCACTGTGTCGGGCTGCGTGCTAAATGCTGTAAATGTCAATTAGGATATACTAGAAGCTTAAGTAGCAGCCAAGAGTCAGATGCTGGAAATGGCAGTTCCTGAGGGTCTGGGTTTAAAATCCTGGATGGGATTTGTAATGTGAATGTTGGTTCCTCTGCGACAGACAGGAGCGCGGTCCAGGTTGATAACCGGGATGGGTTCCGGGCTAAGCCTAAGGGACCACAAAGTACTGCTATTTGAGCAAAATTTTGAAAGGGTCAAATATGGGGGTACACAAATAAAATAAATAGAACTGGTTGTGCTCAAATTTAGGCTTTTGGTGTATTATAACAAAACATGAACCTAAATTAATAAATGGTTCATCATATACAGCATTTCATCCTAGCCTCCATTTACATTTTCTTAAATAAAAGCAGCTGCTATAATGTTTCTAATGGATTTATGGTTTTAAATACTTGGAATATAGCCTGAATTGTACTGCTTACGCAAATTAGGGGTTAGTTCCAAACGAAATATCATAATGAAGTATCCCCTAATTTTTGTGAGCAGTGTGCATTATCAGGTTTTTATGCCCAACTCTACTTTAAATTGGGCATTTCAAACAGAAGTCCCTCCATGTTACGTTCAGATACTTTACACATTTTATTTAGGAAAAATAACAGAAAAAATCTTGTATATAACTGTAAACACTTCCCCATAACGAAAACAAAAGGAAGGTTGTCGTTTGCCTTAAAGCCAATAAACTTTTGTTACAATTGCCTTTTTTCCTGCCAGCAGGTGTCGCAAGCATTTACTCATCCTTATTGAGACACGACAAATATGTACATCAAACAGATTTAATTTCCTGTTCCTTTGAGGAGCAAGGGACCTATGGTCCTGAAAGGGTTAAAGTGTTGCAGGAAAAAAAAAAGCCTCAAGCATCAACTTTCTGAAGACCAATGTAAATGACAAATGAAAGCGAATGTACTTTGATCGGATATTTGTTAAACTATGCATTACTGTATAAAACCTTATACAAAAAAATCACAGTTCTCTGGGATCTAAATTAAATTTCTGTGGCAAACTTTGAACAAAATACCACATGGACTGGGCATCAGAGTGCCCTTCACTATGTCAAAGTGGCTCTTTTCAGAACATTTGATTTTGAGCTCCTGTTCCTTGAAATGAGAGTGAGCCACAGCTCGCCCCACTGCCCTCAGCGATTCCCAGCATCATGAGCTGTATCTGAAATTGTTCCTTAATCTTAGATGATATTAGAAGCCCATCTAATATATTGTATTAAGACCATTTCATAGGGGTGGAACTATGCACTTTGCTCACGAGTTGACTCAGGAGGCTTCACAATTCACTTTTCTGTCCGATTTTTTTATTAAGCATAAATGCAAAAGTACATTTGCTTCAAAGAGTTTTAAAACAAAAACCCTGCAATTAAACGAAAAGACTAGAAACGGGGGTTAAAATTGTAAATAAAATGTTCTACTGTAGCTTCATCGCCTTAAGTAACTGAGTAATAGCATTCCTTTTTATTTCTGAAGAACAGTTCAAAATGATGTGTACTCTTGTTGTCTAACAATTTAAACAAAATAATATTTAGTCCCGTGCAATTAAAAGAAATCAGAAGTTTCGAACATGTATGGAGGCATGACACAAGATTGCTATTGGTGTTTAAAAAAATGCAGTTGCCTTAGATGACATTGTTACACCCCATCATTCTTGTTACATGACAATGTGTATAGATCTAATTGTGATCATTTCATGATTCCACAGATGACTCGTAGTTGTTAGAGCATCGAGTTACTGGGACTGACTCGTCCACATTCAATTCTATTTAAATTTTACATATGAGAATCAAAGCCCAAACGATGAGTTGTACTGAAATTGTACATGTTGTGTACATAGCTTTTAAACAACTTTATCCACTCAGCTGTGCAGCCAACAGAGCAGTTCCCTTGCTTAAACTCAAAGCTTTAACATAATGCTGCACTGGAGTATCCAGTTGTACTCTAATAAACCAGTTTGTGACACAAGAACCTGAGCCAAATGGGACAGTTCGTTGAATTGTATGCATTTTAAAATCGTCAACCCATAGTAAAATGACTGGGGTGGTAGACATGCAAAACATGCAAATATATGCTAGGATAACCACTCAAAATAACTATATTCAAATATAAAATCTATATATTAATATATAGATTTTATTAGGATACATATAAATATGTACATTTTCCTAGGGTATGTTCTTTTAATGTTTATATTTAGTTTTGGTCCAGCTTTGAGTCTTGGTCCTCCCAAAGTTTCTGCTCTATGTAAGAGTTTTTCCTTTCCACTGTCACCCTAGGCTTGCTCAGTTATAGTTTTGTCAAGCTCATTTGAAACAATGCTCGGCTTTGATTAGATTAACTTTCATATTCATATTTTTATATGAATGTTTCTCGTATGTCAGTCTCATAAGTGCTCTCATACTTCTTAAGAGTGCGGAATGAAGACCATGAAGTATCAAGCTCATACCTCTTCTCGGCTGGCCACGTTACGAAGTTTGATGACTCCGTCCTTTAGCTCCTGTTCCCCCAAAATGGCCACCAGGGGGATGCCGGTTTCCTCACAGTGCTGCAGCTGAGTCAGCAGTTTCGGGTTCTTCTTATACAGCACCTCTGCCTGCATATCGGCCACAGAGCAAACCAAAGTGTCACCTTTTTTGCCTTATAATCTGAACCCCAACCTTATTAAAACGTTGTAGCTAGGATTACACAACTCCCCTAACAACAATTAGTATGACATTGAGGAATATTTGCCTCATTTGGGTCAGGGCTCTGACTTGGCCACTCAAGGCCGTTCACCTTCCTTTTCTTAAGCCACAATGTTGCGGTTTTTAAGGTAAGTTTAGGGATGTTGTACTGCTGGAAGGTGAACCACCTGATCGTCTTCCACTGTTTGGCGCACAGCCACAGGTTTTTGTTAAGCATTTGTGTGTACTTGGCATCCATTTTCCCTTCAATCCTGACTAACTGCACAGTCCTCCATGAAAAAAAACACCCTTACAAGCATTATGTTGCCTCCACCATGCTTCACAGTATGAGTATGCACTTAATAATCGTGATCATAGTCAGATTTCTGCAGTTATCAATTTAAGAAATCCGACACAGAGAGCTGGAATTTATCTCAATAATCTGATTTCTCAGCACATGTATGCTCGTACTCTGATTTCAATAGGTTTTCTCAGCCTGCACATGCATACAAAAAGCCCAAAAGTGCCTAGCAGGACCAAACGAGGTTGTCGCGTTCTCTTAATCTAAGAGACTGTGCTTCTTGGTTTCCAATGGTCTAAAGGTTTTTTCTCTTGTGGGACCTGGCAACCCAGGTACATGTAACATTGCGAAACGATTACCAAACACAATAGGGGAGACAACCTCAGTACATGCTTGCTTAATGAAAAACTTTCATAATTGAAATATTAAAGTCACATTCTTCTGATTACATTCAGATTACAGAACACCCAATGCAATACTTTATAGTCCACATGGCTGAGAATTTCCATAAACTAAACGCTCACCTTAATTCCTGCATTCCACAGCTCAGCAGTCAGTTTGAGTCTCTCTTCCAGAAGGTTCTTCTGTGCTGAGGCCACCAGGACCTGTGTTTCTGTGGTGCGGATTTTCTCTGCAGACATCTAGAAAAATGCAGATATATGAAATGATAAATACCCGAGTGCTCCTCTGGGGCTGTACATTATTAGGTTTTCTATCATTTTATATACTCTAAGAGCAGTGCTCCATTTCCCGTGTTTGTGCATTATGGGAACTGGGGGCAATTGTAGATCTTAAGATTGCCATGTACAGGGACTTTCTGAGCTTCTATTTCAAGGCAGGGTCTTTTCTCAGAACATAGGAATCCTGAGTGATGCGAGTACGTGGTGACTGGTCCAGGTGTATAGTTATTTGTCCAGATAAAAGCACCTGGGTTGAGCCTAACCCCTATGTATTTAAATATACAGTACACCCGTAGCTGTATAAACAAATGGGAAAAACAGAGAAAGGGGAAGTCCAGGCTTTACTGAGCCTGTGTGCAGTGGAGGCGGTACAACACGATTGAGTCGTCTAACCGGAATTTGTGTGGGTTACGTCACTTCAGAGTCATGCAGTGTTCCTACTGGCAGTGCAAAGGCAAACGAGAAAAAGCCCTGGAACAAAGTTGTCCTTGCGGAGCTCCACTGGGTTGTACTTCCACCCAAATGAGTTCCTAGAACTGTTTGGTATGAATGCGCCTTTTGTTACGTGTTCGCACCGGAGGAACTGGGGACAACTGTGGTTCTTAGAATCGCGTGTATAGGAACTTTGGCACTGAACCGAACATGCTTAATAGCGATAGACCGATTAGTCGGGTCGATTATTGCCATTTTGAGATACTCTGCATTAGCCGATATCTTCCCATGAAAGCCTTGCAAACTTTGTTTGCAGAACTAGAACTTGCAGCTCAAACTGGAACTACTCAGGGACTAAAAACAAACAGAGAATGTTCAGTCTGGTTGGGGCCATTTATGTGACGATGAAAACTGTTTCCAGCATTACACCTTGTTGTTGTTAAATGAGACTAGGAGAAATGCTACCACATGCACTACTCTAATTTATGTATTAGTCTTGCAAGTATTTACACTTTTTTTTTCTCAGAAATAAGATGATGCTGTTTTCTTGTACTTAATGTAATTGTTAAGTGCGACAAAAATACCCCCCCCCACACAATGTTTTTATTTATAAAAAATGCATTGGATTCAAACTTAAAGCAATTTGTTTAATTTATTGTTATGATGGAATCATTTGAGACGTTTAACGTAAAATGGATGTTAACCGAACATTTCCATTGTCACAGTAGTTTAGATACTTTGCACAGTGTTTTATGTTAAACAATACTGTTTGTAAACCTGCATCCAAGTACTAGGCATCTCAGTGTAAAGTTCAAAACGGATCAGCAGCAACATCCCCCCTATAAACTTGTCAGTATGTTTTTGTGTGACTGTGTGTATGCATGAGAGAGAGAGAGAGTGAGAGAGAGAGAGTGAGGTAGAGAGTGTGTTACCTCTGCCTTTTGCTCCATTATGGAGAAGATCCTCTCGATGCCGATGCTGACTCCCACGCAGGGCACTTTCCTGCCCTTGGGGTCAAACATGCCCACCAGGCCGTCATAGCGCCCCCCTCCTGCCACGCTGCCCACACTGGCGCCTGCTTCGTCTCCGGGTGCCGCACCGTTCTGCTCTGCAGCCACGGGAACTGGAGCCTGAAGTGTCTGACACAGCACGGCCTCATAGATAACACCAGTGTAGTAATCCAAACCACGTGCCAGGCTTAGATCGAACACCACCTAAACAAAGCAAACAGTAAAAATGCTGTACATAGCAAGTGAACACACAAGCAAACCGTATAGAACACTGTGTTTGCAGACCAACACACTGCTCAGCTTATAATTACATTCATTTAACAGACGCCCTAATCCAGAGCGACTTACAATCTATATATATGTACATTTCCAGCATTTAACAGACGCCCTTATCCAGAGCGACTTACAATCAATACATAAATATTTCCAGCATTTAACAGACGCCCTTATCCAGAGCGACTTACAATCAATACATATATATTTCCAGCATTTAGCAGACGCCCTTATCCAGAGCGACTTACAATTAATAAAGTCTTACAATCAGAGCAATAGTGGGTTAAGGGTCTTGCTCAAGGACCCAACTGTGGCAGCTTGGCAGAGTGGGTTGGTGAGATTTGAACCCACCCAGCTAATAATCCAGTACCTTAACCGCTATGCTACCACAGTCCCAGACAAACTAACTCTTACCTTGTCAGTGACCTGGAAGAGCTGCAGGTAACTAAATAGCTGTTTCATATCTGTGAGACCGGCACTGGCATGCTTGTTTTGTGAAAGCTTAGGGTCCTGCAGCAGTCTCTCTGCCAGATCCAACCCACCTGGGATTAAAGGTACATCAGTTGCACATTATAGAGTATATAATAACACACATATATATTACACTGTGTGTGTGTGTGTGTGTGTGTGTGTGTGTGTGTATGTATATATATGTGTGTGCATATATA
>JAUZST010003049.1:0-17482 GCA_034779995.1 Parotocinclus haroldoi
AGCGGGCGGGGGGAAACACAGACACTTTATAACCGAGCCGGGATCACGCCGTGGAGGGGGCAAAAACACACCCGTGAACATGCGCTATGAGCTGCCCAACTGCCCTGTTCAACCTCCAACAGCGACATCTGGGGGAAAGTGGAATTGGAATGAAGCGCGGTTGCCAGTTGGGGACGTTCTGTTCTTCAGGGTTGCCAGATTTTTGCTTAAGTTACTGGGTTTGGGGTTTTGCCCCGCTCACCACATCTTAAGAATAATATAACTATAATATCAGTAATGTAATGTAATGTATGATGATATAAGGATAGTAATATAAGGATATCATCAGTCGGTTATGGAGGGGGGAAAAAACTTGCTCGGGTTGCACAGGCGCACACAAAAGTACCGAGTTTTCTTTCATTTATTTAATTCACTAATTATTTCATTATTCAGGCTGTGTTGCCTGAGCTAGTAGAGCTTACACTATACAAACAAGGTCCATTTTTGCATTTGTATGTGCCCTCATTACCCGTATTGCGTTTGATCCACGCATAAGACAGCAAAATGTTAAATGAAAAACATCAAAGTGTTAAAAGGGATCTAGCAAACAAAAATATAGAGGTTGGTGGAAGAACTAGCCAACAGCCAACAAAAATCCTTTAAATAAAAAAAAAAATGACGGTCATTACGATCACCAAAAGATGAGGTTCCTACACCTTAAAGGTTAAGAAAAAATAAGGATGTTTGAATAAATGAACGATACTTGTACTGTATTCACACAGGCACAGCTTAAATTGAAGCGAACGTGAATTGTCCGATCCCTAGCAACTTGCCAAGATGTGAAACTACAGGGCGTTTGTCAGATCATAGTGAGTGTTTACACACCTGTTCCCTACAAGCCAAGGCCACCGCGTAAGAAATGCTCCGTCCCAAAATAGCGAGTGTGCCGTTGGTAGCTTTTCCTCTACATCTGCCTGGTAGAAAATGTTAGATTGGACTTTGTTCGAAATGTTCCCGCTAACCACACTTTTTTTCCCCCCTTGAGAAGATTAAAGAATATAAAGCATGAAAGAATATTTACGAATATTCCTGTGAACCTTTGCTTATTTATAACAAAGCGTTTGTGAATCCAGTCCCAGATTCACCCCCCCTAGTGTCTTAAGACCTTAAATGTGCGTGTTTTTTTTCCTTCATTTTTTTATTAGTTTGATTTTGAAGTCATTTGAAATTACTGTTCAAATAACATTAGAATGACCTGAAGGTCCCGGGTTCAATCCTAGGGTGTCTCCGGTTTCCTCCCACAGCCCAAAGACATGCATGTTAATTAGGTTAATGGTTAATTGGTGTCTCTTAAAAAAAGTGGCCCTTAGTGTGCGACTGTGCCCTACGATGGATTGCCACTCCGTCTATAGGGTTGTTCCTGCCCTTGCGCCGATTCGCCGGGTGGGCACCAGCAGAAGATGATGGATGAATGGACATTTAAGAGCCGGTCTTGAAAGCAATGTTCTTAAAATGCTTTCCTAACCCCATAATACTCTCACACTTGTCTTAGACTTTAGCTACTCGAACTAAAGTCCGTATTTTTGTGCCGTCGACCAGTTCTACCTCCAATACTTATATAGCCTTAAAAGAAATAGCCTTTTAACTGTGTTTCTCCTCCAGGCGGAAAAAAAATAAATAAAAAAAATTTTTTTTAAAAAGTACAATAAAAACTGGATACAACAGTAAATGCAAACTCAGAACGTTGTCTCACGTTGTGTACTACAAGATGCACAACTCAAAATGCTGCCTTTAAAAACTTGGATTGTTTTCAGGAACTTCAGTGTTATTTAGTGTTTAGCTTTTCTTACGGCTTTCAGGAACCCGGCCCCCGGTCCATCAGGGAAGCCACTTGTTGCATAGACACGGTTTGGTTTTACAAAAAAAAAAAGTGACCAAGCAGAGACGTCGGCCCATTTTACGCACCATACCTTTTCCGTGGGGCGCATTTTAAACCCTCACACTGAATACATGACATCGTTTATAATTTGCAGAGAGTCACTTTATGCTCACTATAGTTGAGGTTCACAGTCACGTAGGTACGTCTATGCCAGGGTTTTGGCCACGTCACCCACTCATGATGCCCTAAATAATAAAGCGTTATAATAAAAAGTGTTATTGCTACATTGTCTGTTTTCCTGCTTTACCCTAGCTTTATCCTAGTGCCGCTGATTTAATGACACTAACAGGGTCAGGCCTCGTTGATGGGCCTTTCCAAGGGCCAGTCTAGACTGGTGGAGGATTTTGATGCCTGCCGGTGCCTTGGGGCAGGACTGTAAAGGCGCAAGAACACCACAACGATGTTATTCCGCGTTTTATGCATTTATTTGTAACAAGTTTGCTCAAATCAAAGTTTGTGATCCTCGTCATTCAATGCCCAGTCACCATCTTGTTCAAGCCCCTGCAAAAAGAAAAGTTGTTAAAGGCAACGAGACGAGTTGCAAACCCCATAAACAGGACGGCCCATTTATAGCACCAAAAAAAATAAAAATAAATGAAAAATACAAACCTCAACATGTCCAACAGTGAATGCACCTCCATCTCCAGTTTCTTTGGGCTTTCCATGCCAGCATTTCCACCATCCGGTGCAAGTTCTAGTCTCGTGTTCTCGGCCCCCTTCTCAGTCGTGCTGAGAGTCCTCTCCTCTGCCTCGTAGCTGAGAGAGCTGGAGCCGTCTGAAGCCTGGATAAAAGTCAGCTTGGAGCGTTTCAGAGAGTCTGGCTTGGCGAATTCATCCTTCACCTTTTCGGCTACCTTCTCACCCATGATCTTCACAGGTAACGTTTGCTTTTGAGCAGGAGTGCCAAAATCATCCACACGATTGTCAGCGCCATCCCGAAGATTTTCCATCTGTGGCCACTTGTAGTTCATGAAGACGTCACCCCTTAGTTCCTCATGAGGTACTTCCCCATTCGAAGCTGGCGCGTCAGACATGTGCAGCTCGTTCCCGTCACCAAATTGTAGGGTTTGTGGTTTCAGAACCAGCGGTTCCACCGAAGAGGCTTCTGAAATCCTTTCTGGTTGACCACCCTTCAGGCTTGACCAATCAGCTGCGGCTATTCTATTCATTCTTGGTATACTGATTCCTATCTCCAGAATCCGTTTAGGCTGAACCATCCCGATTCCTGGTAGGAGCAGCGGCAGAGAATCTCCCAGGTTTTGGCTTACCGAGAAGGTCATAGCCTCTGCAGGCTGGGCGAACCTAGAGGACTTGGCAGAAACGGAAGCCCTAGATGATGTTCCAGTCACAGGCAGTTCTCCATTGGAAATGGCTGAAGCACCGGATTGGGAGGCAGCAGTGGAGGAAAGGGCAGGCCACGATGGCTGGGTCTCACCTTGTTCCTTAATGTGCAGTGGACCAATACTGACAATTGCTTTGGAGTCTGAAAACCACAGGTATTGCTTTAATACGCTCACATGCCTTCAAGACCAAGTCAAACTGTGAACAGGCTAGGTTGACAGACCTCGAAACGGACCGTCAGCGTAAGGAGGTCCCCTGCATTTAGTTGCACAGCAGTCACACACACCAGGCTGGCCACCAAGTTCGACCCAACTGGAACAAAAAACTTAAGCCATCATGAACATGAAGGCAGAACTGCTTGGTCATTTCACAGAGCAGGATTTCTCACTTAGCCAGATTACATAAACCCAACGATGAGAAACGTTTAATAGGGAATAGAATAGAATGTCTCCCAGTTCTTTCTGTTGGACAGACCCCGCCCGTCCCCCTTCCATCCCCAAAGTCCCAGCACTGCCCAGCATCCCACGATCACCAGTGATGGAGCAATCCCAGTGCTTACCTGGAATTGGTTTGGTCAAAGTTGCAGGATTTGGTGGTTTGAGTCACTGCAGATCGAGACAGGACCACACTACAGTGGAGATAAAGCTGTAAAAAAATAAATACAAGGGATGAGCGAACCAAGCTTCAAGATTTTACAATTACAACGTACCATTTTCGCATAAAGGACTGAATCTGGCGCACCCAACAAGCCATGGGCTTCGGAACAAACGGTTACGGTTCAACCAGACACGGAAATGAAGCTTGCCAGCCAAGAGCACTGGTTTGTAGGAGCTTGAGAACTTACTGTCGAGGGCTTCAAGCTGGATGTATTCAAGAGCAAGTTAATGAAGCCACTTTGTCTGGAGACAAACTCGATTACGGGCTGTTTGGTGGCACATCTGCCAAGAATTGAAAAAAAAAAAAAAAAAGTGTCACGTCAATTAGCTTTCGTTTCTGAACTAAAGCGCAAGAGCATCCTTAACGCACCCTTTGTTGAGAATAAGAGCAGATCTTGACTTGCTAGATGGCTCTGGAGATCGCGAAGCAAAGCAGGACTGGACATAGATTTCCTGGTCAGGAAGAGTCACAGCAGATACCTGTAGGTACACAGGCACCCCTCTGGGATAAGTAGTAAACTCAGCAGGTCCAGTCCAGGATGCTACAACAACAAAAAGAAATTAGAACTGCAAGTTGCGACACACCGTATTTGTTGGCTAACACAAAAGCCATTACAGTCCATGAGGGTTATTGCCAAGCTGCTTCCCAAGTTGATGAAATCGAGGGTTTCCAAAGGCATCAAAGCGCTAGGCCAGGGATCACTAGGTGACTGCGACTGGCTGTCAGCTAAATATACGCCACCAAGCACGGAGGAGTGGGGCCAAAAGTCCTGAACAACGTCTTTAATCTCAACCGATCCACTTGATTCAGTGGACAACGCCAAGACAGGCAATAACAACCAAGTACAAACTACCATCGTCCCCATTTTCGGCCAGCAACCCAACCTCAAAACAAGCTGAACAGTTTCTGGACCGTTTAAGCAAATGTGTAACCAGGTAAGCACACTTGAGTGCGTTTTTAAGGAGACTTTCACCAGGTGACTTCAATTAAGAGTAGGCAGGTCCATGGGAAAATACATCCCCATGATTTTTGGGTTGAGGCTCTACCATAGTGCTCACAAAAAAAAAAAATATGGGATACTTCACAATGAAATATCCCCTCACTTATTCTTACGGCTACGAAATGGTCGGCACTCTAAATAGTGCAATTTATTAGAAAGTGTTTGAAAATAGTCTTAAAACTCAAATGTACAACGTTATACAAAGTTGACATGAGTTTAAATAACCTACATGTATTTAAGATTAAGACGTAAGAGTAATCACAGTCAACTTACAAACTGTCTCTTTATCACGGTAAATTAAAAAAAGTCACAGAAATAATTACAGGTTATTCTTCCTAAAAAACCGGCGCGGTCCATTTCAGTTCAGGTGGAACCATTTGTGGTCTTACGTGGTTTTGGTTCATTGCCATCGCTGTGTTTAAGTTTTGGTTCTTCTATAACCTATTTGTAAATACTGTATTAGGTGTTATCGCTCATTTTTATTACTTTAAATAAGACATTTTACGTCGTTACAGCGTCTGCACCCCTGATTTAGTAATGGACTGTTCCGCTTGTACAGGCGCGCGGTGTTGTCAGTTTAATCGCAGGTAGGTTTAGGGTGGAGCGCGCGAGCAGGTACACCGAAAACAATAGGTTATGGCGAGATTTTAGGTCATGGAAGAGTCTAATTATGGACATTTTTAAAGATTAACAGTGACCTCGATTAAAAAGCGGCTGAAACATGGTGAAAATGGGTAAGTCATGTAGTTTTAAGCGAGTTTGTCGGTTGAAACGCGGTAACGGGTGGGGTGGAGAAAATGGTGCGTTCACGAGTTTGTTGTTGTTTTGGTCTTTGTTTAAATCACATTTCTTGCTTTCAAATCACAATACATGCGTTTATGGATGTGGAAACAGAGTCAAAACAGAAAACGGGATAATGTTAATCGTTGTAATCTAGCCTTGAAGATCGCCCACAGCACATGAAGATCTGCTTCGCAATTATGGACCCTGTCATTTTTTAAATGTGCGTAAAAAAAAAGATTTAAAACGTCTGTAGTTTGTTAGCATGTGAGAATACACAGCAAATGCAAGTGCAAACGTGTATTTCCTCTCCTTTGTTTGCTTGAATCATAGAGTGAGGAATCGGTGAAAATCCTTAATACTGAATCTGTCCAGGCTCTTTGTCTCTGCCTTGTTGATGCTACTTGGCCATTATCAAACCTTTTTTTTTAAATTAAATAATGCATAACAGCCTTGCGCGGCTGAAGAAAGTGAATGGTCGGTCGTTGGACCGGCTCTTGAGTTTGGCGAACAGAAGAAGGGAGTTGTAGACCATGCTGAGAGGATATCAAAGGGAAAACGGAAAAACCAAAACGGGGAGCAGTAACGAGCCTAAAATCCCACCAGGAAATCCAGATTAATAACAGGATCTTCTGAATGCTGATTGATGGACCATGTTCCTCCCTGCAGGATCGTCCCCTGTAGCCGTCGAGTTGTGTTGAACCCTGTCTGTTCAGTGCACCACAAAGGCTGATCGAATTGCGTGTCCGGTGAGTGGACGGAATTCAAAAAGAGGGCAGTTAAAAGTGTTTTTTTTTGTAGTTTGAAGTCTTTCACAGCCTCTCCAATTCTCACTAGCAGACCAGGCAGTTTGCATGATTCGTTACTTCCTTGTTAAACCTTAACTTTAGACTCGTCCTGAATGCAAATCAGGGCCGCGTTTCTCACGTGGGCGTCTCGTTGGTTCACATCTCCCTGTCCCAGAGATCCTGCTTCTCTGTTGACATTGGAACTCCCAGAACCTGCTCATCAGCTCTGCCAAATTGACACTTCACACCAGGTCTCCGTGGCCGTCCCACACACGGTGGACTGGAGTGCATGTCGGTGCTTGTTGCCTCTTTAAGAGCTGTAATAGACCTGTAATAAGCTCCTATTATGTGGCACTCATTTTAAAAGAGGAATTTATTTCCTTCCAATACTTGCTATAACTTCGACTAGATCAATCCTGGGATTCCCGGTGTACAAGCAAGAGCTTAAAAGGAGGGGGTTTTGGAAGAGGCTGCAATGTTGCGCAACGTTCCTCCTTAGTCAAACATATCTGTTTGTGTCAGAAGGTACTTCCTGAACAATGACCCAGGCCTCTACGATGGTGGGGTCGAAAAATGAACGCCTCCTGACCCTCTGTGTTTTTTTTTTCATGTTCTATCCTTTCCCTCTCTGTTCAGGGTTGCAGGGCTTTGCTGCCTGTTCATGGAGAACATAGAGCATAGGCTTATTCATGCCCTGGATGGGGCACCGGTTCATCACTCTGGGTTTTTGAAGCCAGGAAATGCAGTGAATCATGAATTAATTACCAACCCTAACAATTCCTGACTGACTGAACCATCCAAACTTTTCGCTTAGTTTTGTTTAGCTGCCCACCAGAAATTTTGCTCCCATGGCCCGCTTCCAGTCCGTTTTGGAGGCAATGCTTGTCTCCTACAGCAGGACCCTTGCACACTTTGATGTCCTGTATTCAAATGGCCTCGTTTGTGTATTTTGGGTTTTGTGTCGGCTTGTTTGTTTAGCAACATGGTGGAAAGAAAACCGGTTTGTGTGCAAGAACTTCACCAAATTACCTGGATCCGATTCTACACAATCCATACCCTTACCTAACCCTAGATTAAGGGTAAACAGTCTGGCAAAAATATTTTATCACTAATTCGCATGGGTGGAAACACAAGCCATGATTCATTATTTTCTGCTTAATCCACACGGGGCAGCGGGCCAGCCGGTGCCCACCCAGTGCCCACCCGGCAACTTTGGGGGTAATGGCAGGAACTACCCTAGACGCTGCGCCAATCCATCGTAGGGCACACACACACACGCTAAGGGCCACTTTTAGAGACACCGATTAACCTAAAACGCACGTCTTTGTAATGTGGGAGGAAACCGGAGTACCCGGAGTAAACCCGCGCAGACACGGGGACGACATGCAGACTCCACACAGACTTTCGGTGTACTGTTTGGGGTGCTTCCTTTTAAGGCGGTTGAACAGGTCCATTGTGTTTCTGCCAGACGTAGTTATTTTGCTTATTTTGTTTGTGCAGTTCCCGTTGTGTAAAATTCAAAGCAGTTCCATGTAACGAGTTCCTGTTTTATCATGATCCATGTTGTCAGTTTGTCTGTATCAATAGCTGAAAATGCGAGATCAGACACGACAACCCATGGTCGCTTGTTTTTAGAATAAAAAAAAAAAAACTTTTTTTTTTTTTTTTACCGTGAACATAAACGTCAATGATTCTAATCTAACTCTGTAATAACGACAGCTAGAGATTATCAAGTATTCCGCTCCTTCAGGGCTGTGTTGCCAAAACCTGATGGATGCAAAGGTCCTGATGAAGACTGGTCTGAGCCTGGTCCTGGTGGGCCATGTGAACTTCCTGTTGGGGGCCCTGGTGCAGGGCACCGTGCTGCGAGACGTCAAGGTGAACACTCAAACCGCCACCCTCGAGTACGCCATCTCCAACATCATCGCCCTCACGGCAGGCCTCGTGGTAAGACCGGTGCACTAGCGCTGTTTTCTCAGCAACAGCAATAAATCTATATTCCTTTCTATTCTCTTTGTTTAAGCTCTCAGTTTTTTTTTGTTTGTTTGTTTGTTTGTCCTGGGACCTGTAGGGAGTCGTAGGTGGAATATTGGCCATCATCCTGTCTAAAAACATGAAGAACCAGCCTCTGGTAAGAGCGGCGCAAAACGCCGGGTTTGTCACCGTCTGTCAGGTGTGTGAACAATCACGAGAACGGCCGTTCCTCCTGCAGAAATGGTCTCTGTTGATGCTGAGCGTCTTCACGTGCTTCCTCGGGACGGCCTCCGCCATCAGCGTCTTGACCTCCACGGTCCTGGCCGTCCAGAAAAACGGCGCAAACCTGCTGACGCAGTGCAAGCTGAACAACACCGTCAACACCTACAGCATCACGCACGAGTGTCCGTTCGACCCGACACGCATTTACGTGAGTCCGCCCGCCCGCTTGTCGTAGAAACCATTCCCAGTGCTGTCTTGCGATGGCGTAACCGACGACGGGTCGCTTTTCCGTGTCTGTAGGGAACGACGCTGATCCTGTGGGTGCTGCTGGTGCTCATGTCGGTAGTAGAGGTTTTGTTCGCCGCTCACTGCTTCATGGCCAGCGTCTCCCTCCTGCGCCTCTCTTGCCCCTCCAAAAGGAAGACGGTCAAACCGAGAGTAAAAATGCAACCTCTATTTCATCCTACTAATCACTAACCGAAAAGAGCACCCCAGTGTAAGGTTCTAAGCTGCTAAGGATGGAGTCAATCGTTGTTGCCCTGGTTTTGAAAAATGCAAAAACGAAACGTCAAAACACGCCGACCGCAGAGCTGGCAACAAGCTTGGCACCAAAAAAGCTAAATACAGTATGAGCCCTTACCTGCCGAAACAACAGGTGTTCATTGGTTGGAACAGATACAAGGAACATTTTGGAATGTATATTTGGAATATATTTCTGATACCGCCCATAACTACGGGTCCCCAAGTGTCGAGCGGTAAAAATTAAACGAAAAACGAACGACCTGTGTTACCAAACCGCGTCGATTTTTGACAGCGCCTGTTTGTCGGCAGCACGTTCTGACCTGTACCTCCTACCGTTTCAGGTCTGGACTGTAACCTAGACTGTCATTTTTTTTTTTTAAATCTCAGGTCCGCATCCATACTCCGGTGACCTCCATCCCGTCATCTCCTGTTTACCCCCAAGATGACGGGGAACCTGCGGAACAGCTCGACCTCCTCAACAAGGCCTCGCCCACTCATGAGATCAGCTCCTGGCTTTGAGTCC
The DNA here is from genome assembly GCA_034779995.1 of Parotocinclus haroldoi. NCBI lineage: Eukaryota > Metazoa > Chordata > Actinopteri > Siluriformes > Loricariidae > Parotocinclus > Parotocinclus haroldoi. The sequence continues at coordinate 9,726 of JAUZST010003049.1, forward strand.
GACCTCGCCTGAGCTCAATGCTTCCTGTGCGTGTAGTGAGTCCACAAAACCATGTTTTAGGTCAACAGTCTGACTAGGTCACGGTTAGATTACTAATCAGAACTCTCTGTCTGTCTCTATCTGTGTGATTTGTCGTCTATCGATGTACAAAAAGCAAACCATGTGAACATTAGTTACAAACCACAAGTTTATTAGCAGCAACTTTGAAAAATGTTAGGTCACTGTGTCGACTTTGTACTAGCTGATGTTCTACAGGTCATATTAAGGTCCCGGAGGGGTCCTGGGCCAATGCTGCCGACCCCCAAACCCGACCCCCAAACCCGACCACCACCAACACGACCACAAGCAATCAAAGCTTAAAAGCCAATTTTCCGGGGGTGCCAAAATATTTGCACAAGACTACACAGTAGCTGAACGCTGTTCCAACTCCACTCAACCATATGAGTTTATCGTCACACAAGGCGTGGCCGGCCACAGCTTATCGTAATGTAATCCACTGGCTGTGACTGGAAAGCCATTGTGGTCAGAACGCGGTTAAAAAGAGCACCGTTTCTGGGCTTTGGAGTGGACTTGTGTTTCAAATAGAACTAAAAGCCATTGTCTCCCAGTTTTCTGCCTCCCATGCCATAGTGAGGCTAAGTTGAGACGTTTGAGGTGGGCGTGAGAGAGACAACGATACTTTAAGATTCCCCCGTATAGGAGTACGGAACCGAAGCCCCAGCTTAACAACGTGCTCAGGATAGGCGTTAGGGACTGTGGTGACGAAGGTCCGGGGTTTGAATCCCACCTCTGCCAGTGTACCATCAACAATTGCTTGGATTGTAAGTCAGTATCGGTTGTAAGTCAGTCTGGATAAAAGACTGAATGTTAACCATGTATAACTGTATAACTGTAACCATGTCTAACCATGTGTAAGGGTGTGTGCGCTAAACGCTGTGGATGCAAACGCTCCAGGTAGCTAACCGCTAGCTGGTAACCAATGAGCTGAAAGTGTCAAATATTGATCATTGATCAAGTCATCTTCATTTTCTTCTGAGACGAAAGTGATGGGGGGGCCTGTAGGGGTGACTGGGTGGGCGACCGTTTTAAATAATTCTGATAGCGCAGAAGCTAACGCTGCTGACGCTGTGACGTTTTATGCTTCTCTAGATAATTAATTATAAATAATATTAGTTCTAGAAGTAATTAACCCTTGTGGCAAATATTGTTGAAACAACACAGAGAGAAGACGAATCCAGAATGACGTTTTTGCCCATTACTAGTGATTAAGTCGTGCGTCAGAACCCTTTTTTTTTTCTTTCAAGTGATTGCTATGAATTTGCAGCATCTCCGAAGGAACACAGATGAAAGAAGTATTGCTCGTTTTCGCCGTTTATTCACCTTTGCCTACAGTTTTTTACAGCTTTAGTTCTGACCAATGAGGCTTAAAAACAAAAGCTGAGATCTGCCTGTTGCTTGAATAAACGAGCCAGGCGGCTGTTTTAACACCGGAATTTCTCAGGCATACCAAAACGACGAACAGTAGCCTAAACATGACCAAACAGTAAACACACACACACACACACACACACACACAGCTGCCATTGGGGGCACCAGACGCTACAATATGGCCTGTAGACCCAGCATTTGTTGATCTTTACTTTTTTGAAGCGGTTTACATTTTGTTGAAGTGCACTTTATTAAACTTTCTTTAAAGTCGACTTTCTAGGCCAAATGCTCTCGGTTGTTTCTCTGTTGTTGGCTGGACTTTTAATCGAAAACCAACCTAGAAAGAGAAAAATGCTCACGATATTATTATTATTATTACTATTTTTTTTTTTTTTTTACAAATTCAGCCTAAGAATTCCTAGACATTTCACTAAAATGATGGAACTGGTTTGTACGAATTGTCAGCAAAACATGATAAATTGCTTTGGTTAATGTTCTACGCCGAGGTTTGAGCTGATTTTGTAAATGTAAAACACTAACCCCTGAGTACATAAGGTGTGTGTCCTAAAACTGTTTTAAGAGTTGTATTGTTTAAAAAAAAAAAAAAAAAAAAAAGACTGTGTTTCTGTGTCGCCCCACCCAGCACTAATGTTTTAGGCTATTACCTGCCTGTGGGTCTTACTTTCAGCGTTCGATGTACCAAATCAAGCCAAAACATTAAAACCAACACCTTGTTTCTGCGCTCGTTCCAGTTTATCAGCTCCACGTTCCATACAGATCCTCTTTGCAGGTCTATAATTACAGACTGGAGCCCATTTGTTACTCTGCATACTTTTGTTAAGTTGCTATCCGATTTAAAGCGTACACGCTCATGTGCTTGCTCCGTAACTGAAGGTGACTCCTGGTGCTCTGATCGAATAAAGCCACCGCAGGTTAATTCTTCAAATCCGCTCTGTACTGAACAGCAGACTCGTATGCCAGGATGGGAAATCTTTCCAAATGAACTTTAATTATTAGAGAGCTTGATTAGCTTAGTACAGTGTACAAAAAAAGAACAGATATGCGTCAAGAGTGGTTGAATTCCAAACCAAAAACGTATACTCGCAACACCGCTCACAAAATGAGGGCGTATTTCAAAACGAATACGAAGAGGATCTGGACAATCTGTCCAAGAACTGCTGGGCAATCTGGTCCGGTCCATGCCCCATCGCTGTCAGTTAATCGCTTCGTCTTCATTTTGGAAACGTCCCCTAATGTTTTGCGAGCAGCGCGTCACAGGCAAGAGTTGGGACGTCACCGAAACCTGGCAAAACTCGTCCAGAGAGGTTGGGCGTCAGCATGATCGTCGCTCATCCGTCGCACGGCACTGTAACAGTGACCCCGTCCAGGGAATACCCATGCCTGCTCCCAATGACACTGAGTAGTAGAACAATCATGAAGAAAAAAAACTAAGTACAAATTATTTAACAAGTAAGCGATTGGACGATATTGCTAGTTCTGACAGTATCCATGTTGAAAGCACTCCCAGCGTAATGCACCATACAGTCGCGCTACGACATCCGTGTTGCGTGAGATGTCAGACCAGCCACAGATGGGCTAAGTTTAATAAAGCGAGATGCAGAAACGGTAAAAAAAAAAAGGACTAAGGAGAAATAAGTAATGATCAACCTGAACAAATGTACCAATCTGGCAGTCCTGAGCTTCAAACCTGGAATCTTCTGAATGCCGGCACACAGACGGGCCAGTAAGGGATCCTAGCATGAATGAGTATTGGTTACTGAAATGTGCTGCCATGACCATCGTTTTTTTCTCAGACCTGTCCACTCTGGTTCAGCGCATATATATGTGTGTGTGTGTGTGTGTGTGTGTGTATATATATATGCAGATATTTTACAACTCGAAACGCAAACGGCTCTTTTCCTGAACATCCAGAAGTCTCATGAGATCCTGCATCGAGCCGATCAGTATGGTTGCTCCTGATATTGGCTCTCGGTGGCTGTGGTGAAGTCCTCGAGGACGCTGCGCAGGTACTCAAATGTGGGTCGGTTGTCTGGCATGTCGGTCCAGCATTCTTTCATGATGGCATACAAGTCCTCGGGGCAATTGTCCATGCGTGGCATGCGGTAGCCTTTCTCCAGGTTCTGGATCACCTCAGGATTGGTCATGCCTAAGAGATGTAGACGAGATAAGATGATCTGGAATACGGAATACATAAACGGCTCACAAAAACGAGGGGGTGTTTGAGGGTTGAGTGGATGGCCTTGTGACGCAAAGGGGTATAGAAGCCTGTGATGGTCCCTGTGTCTAGTGAATTATGGGATGGACCTAACAGGACCATGAGCGGGACAAGCGAAGGTAAAACAGTGTGCTTTCCTCTTAATGGATTCAAGTATTCCTGGGTGGTAAAGAGTTGAACTGGGGCATGTATGTATGTATGTATGTATGCATGTATGGGTAACGACTGGATAACTCGTTCGTATACCTGGGTATGGGATTCGGCCATAGGTAACGATTTCGGTCAACAGGATCCCAAAAGACCAGACATCAGATTTGATAGAGAATGTGCCGTAGTTGATGGCTTCAGGAGCTGTCCATTTGATAGGAAACTTTGCCCCTTGTGGAAAAGAAAAGGATGTTTCATTCCTGTTCGGAATGGAAATCCAGTAATAAAACTCTGTCTCGCAGCAATCCCTGCTTTTCGTCCTACCTTCTCTGGCTGTGTATTCGTTGTTCTCGATGAGTCGAGCCAATCCGAAGTCGGCGATCTTGCAGATGAGCTCCTCGGACACCAGAATGTTGGCAGCTCGCAGGTCTCTGTGAATGTAATTCTTGTGCTCGATATAAGCCATTCCATCTGCTACCTGGAGGGGGCAGTGTGTGATTAGAAACACAGCTAGGGGCGCTAACACGAGATTTCAATTCGGCTGTTGTTCCACTGTGCTTTACAGTTATCACAAGACAGTTCCCTCTCTCTGACTATAATGCAACCCTTTGCTGTTCTCATGTTTTCTGGTACCAAGGAACCAAAAGTGCCAGCAACCGTTTTTGATGCGGTCTCATGCGCGCTCAGTTCCCCTAGCTATTCCTGTATTCCTCCTCGAGGACTTAGTCCTGTCATCTAAGAACCGACAAGCTCCCGTTCTCCTACGAATGTGTTATTGAGGTCCACAGGCTTTTCCTTTGTCCGTTTTAGGACGAGTGGGTTCTTTTTCTGCCACACCGAGGCTCATGGGTTCCTAGTCCTGCACCTGTGAGGCTCAGGAGTTCATACTTGTGAAGAAGAACATCATCTGAGGCACAAAAGCAACAACCCCTGCCTAGACGAGGCCAAAAATCTCCTAACCACACCATCCTGAGCTGTACGAAATCCTCTGAAAGCCACCCTCAGGCACCTAGTAGTCCAATATGGGGCTCACCGGCTTCTGCACCTGCCACCCACAAGCTCCTGTGGCGAAGCGAAACCATAAGCTCCAAACTCCTACTCCAGCCATTATGAAACTCTTAACCACAAGCTGTTAAGACCCACAAGGTGATACTCCTTCCATCCTGTTCAGTTCCTACGCATGGCATCCTGGGGCTCATGTTCCCCGTTCTACTAGTTCTACCGAATGGCCCACAAAAAAACTTTAAAATGCTCAGATCTCGTGACCTGTAGTTAAAATAAATAAGTGTGTAAGTGTGTAGTCCTGATGTGTGTCTGTGGATCTGTTAGCAGATGCGTTGTTTCTCTTATGGCAGTGCACAACGAGTTCCTGCAATGAACCCTAAACCAGGAGAGATGTGTATCTCTGACATGACACGAAGGTGTGCGCTCTTCACAGAAATGCAGTGCTCTCGAGGTATGTGTCAGCGTGAAATGCAAACTGCAGCGCCGATAAGCAAATATCTCGCACGTAGGTGGGATCCAGCTGCAGGCGTTTTCGGCAGGCTGTCATTTCACCAACAGCTTGCGGATGCTAATGGGCCCCACAGACCGCTTTTCTTTTTCACACAAGAATGCCATGGTCTTGCCTTCAGAAACTTGGATCTGATTCGGAGTTAAAGCACAAAACTGCAGGCTTTGTCTCGCTGCGTACTGTTAGCCATGCTAATAATCGGAGTTTTGGCATACTTGTCATACTTCCTTTTTATTTAGTCTTCATTTAGACTGGATTCATTACGTTTGCATATCATATGGCATTCGTGATAAATGGTAGCGGAACTCTTTCTCGCATTAATATAATTAAACTGGCTGCTGCAATTCATTGGAACTGGAAACAAACGGAAGCCCAGAAGTACCATCTCTAGTGCCAGCAGGTCATAGTATTGCCATTCAAGAACCATGAGTTCATACTCCTGCCATTCTGAGGCACTCTAGTTCCTAATATTGTCATCCAAATGACCACTAGTTCCTACTACTGCCATTAAAAGACCACTATTTCCTGCTCCTCCTGTTAAAATGATCACTACTTTCTACTCCTGCCATAAAAAGGACTACTAGTTCCTATTCTACTATTAAAATGATCACCAGTTCCTACACCTACCACCGATAGGACCACTAGTTCCTATTCTACCATTAAAATAACCAATAGTTCCTACTCCTACCATTTAAAGGACTACTAGTTCCTATTCTACTATTAAAAGGATCACCAGTTCCTACTTCTACCACCGATAGGACCACTAGTTCCTACTTCTACCATTTAAAGAACCACTAGTTCCTACTTCTACCATTTAAAGAAAACAAATAGTTCCTACTCCTACCATTAAAAGGACTACTAGTTTCTACTTCTACTATTAAAATGACCACTAGTTCCTACTCCTGCCAGCCATAGGAACACTAGTTCCTATCCCGTTTTTAGCTTGTTCCTACATTCCTTATTAAAGGCAGAACCTTGAAACCATTTAAACGTGTATTTTACGGGATAATTGGACATACCTGTGAAGCCATATCTATCAGGGTGTTTATTTTCAAACCCGACCCAGCTGGAGTCTTCAAAAAATCCACCAGGCTGCCTGAAATAAAAAGCAAATAAAAACCCATTGTTAGTCATATGTAATAACGAAACATTTGCAAATTTGAGAATACGATTTCCATCGGGTATAATATTTACACAGTACATACAGAGGGCCTACAGGACAGAACCGTCAGGGACACCTTGCACGGCCCTCAGGATGGACACTGATATAGGATCGTTATGTTCTCTGAAAGGGATTTTTGGGGGAACACCAATAGTCCGGGGAATTTTAGCGGAATAAGAAGCTCCAAGCAAGCTTTTCTTATTTCTTACGAGCTAGAGCCAGCGTGTCTTATAAGGCTTTCGTGGGACGTCCATTAAAGCCATTAAAAGCAGACAAAAGCTAGACATCGCAGACTAACAAATGACTCTTTGGCATTCCAAATTTGATAAAGGTTTAAAAATAGCGGTAAAAAACACCCTGAACGTATTCTAATAAGAGAACACAACATTGTCAGGAAATCCCCTGGATCAGATATTATGATGTATGTACGGCCCTGTGCTTTGGTTTGGACAGATTTTGTTGAAAAAAAAAGGTCAGCTAGGGAACTTCCTGAAGGAGAAGTAAGGAAAAGACGTCAGGAAAAAGGCCTGTAGAGGAACTCGGGCCTGGGCATGCTTATTCACATTGGAGGTAAAGTCCTAGGTCAAACGCTGCCGTTTTGAGAACGCGATCTCTCCTAAGATATCCTGACGTCCTTTAATATAATCCCACAGGGTGCTTGTGAACACCCTGTTATCTTTATAGGAGCAGGCCTATATGAATTCACACAAACTTGCACTTGGTGAGGATGTGTCCTTGGATGCCGTCTGTTGAGCTAAAGAGAAAGAGCGGACAAACAATCGCGCATTCTACGCTACGGGATGAACACATCGTCGGGTCTCTGAAGGATTCGTTGTTTCGTCGAGGAAAACAATGTGTGTTTTGTTACACGTGACAACACGCATGGTATGTCTGCATGCTGGAGATGCACAGCGCGCCGTAGCTCGCTGCACATGTAGCCCACGGTACAAAAAAAATCCAAAAGCATGCCGACGAGCGAAAGTGAAACGGAAGCCGGTTACCATGGGACCACCAGTCATCAAATATCAATATCAAATATACTGTTCACAAAATTAGGGGATAATTTCAAATGAAATGCAGTCGAATCCAGTTAGCGGGAGCAGCCGCTTATTCGGACCGAATCCTAAAATACCAAAACAAATCCTGTTATATATGTGTAATTTTATTCGCTTATTTGGAACCAAAGTTTCGTTGAATCAGACCAAAGAACGTGAGAAGCGAATAAGAAAAAGAAGCCACAAGTCGCCACTTAGAGCGGATACAAAGCGGGT
>JAUZST010003050.1:0-17481 GCA_034779995.1 Parotocinclus haroldoi
TTCTGTGTGGGGTCTGCATGTCCTCCCCGTGTCTGCGTGGGTTTACTCCGGGTACTCCGGTTTCCTCCCACAGTCCACAGTATGTGACCACGATGGATTGGTGCCCCGTCTAGGGTTGTTCCTATCACCTTGCCAGGTGGGCACCGGCTGGCCTGCAACCCCGTGTGGATTAAATGGAAGATAATGAGTTAAATAACAGAACATTGAGAATGACTTTGTATGGGCGTTATTTAGTCCAGTTACCATACTCGATGTAGGTTCTTAAGTCCTCAGCGGGAAACTTGGATGTGGTCTGAGTAATGATACAAGGACTGGAACTGATCATCCTGGAATGTTTTGGTGTCTCCCGCATCTGGTATGTGGTATTGTTGTGTTTTTGTTTTAAATATCAGTGTGAGATTTTAAGTCTCCAACAGAAATAATAAGGCTCTCCCTTACACCATTAGTACTTTTAGTTCCTAGTACAGAGAAATCGAATTTATGCTTAATAGAAGCAAAAAGCTAGGCTATAACGTGTAATACCTCCACGAATAGACTGGGAACTGTATGGCGCTTCAAACTCAGCTACTTCCTTCACACTATGGCCTTAGGCATGCCGACATACAAGCGCTCTCTGACCCATTTTCCACAAATCGAACACTGGAAGACTGTACTGTACCACCTCTTCTCAATCTATGAATCCCGTCGCACACCTTGCAGGTATTAGTAGCCCGATCGCCCTCGTACGAATATTTTGATAGCAGTAGTACAGTTAGGAAGTGCTAGGAAGTTTGTAAGACTGCCTTAAAGAGCACTGAAGGATCCAGAAATAAACTCCTGATCATGATTTGCCCCCACCAGCAGCTGATGCCATGGCCTAGAGCAGGACGGGGAAATGCCAAGGCGAAGAGATGTCTTTGCGCTAGTGCTGATTGTGCTGCCATGGACTATACTCATCAGCATTTGGCACCAAGGTCCTGTTACGCCGGCCCCTGCTGGACGGAAGGGTAACTGAAGTTTTGGCTATTCCTCAACAGGTATAAATGTGCGGAAAATTCAGGCTGCCTTCCTCATTAAGGGAACACAGGGAGAATATTTTGAAGGGTCCACGCCATTATTAAGTTCCTTGTTATACAGTATAAAATGTGCTTGGCATAGCTGTGTGATCTAACGAGAACTCCACTTTGATTTCCATGCCCGTAAATCATGCTTCCCTGTAATCACAGAGGGCGTTGCAGCTCGCAAAAATGGCCTTGCTTTGAGCGACTCCTGTGTCGTGTACCCGAGGGTGAACTCTGAACGCGTTTTCGGCCATCATCCTCCCTGGACGGGCCTTCTTCCAACCATCTATGTCATAACTCCCACCTACGCTCGAGCTGTGCAGAAAGCAGAACTGACGCGCCTCGCTAACACTCTGCTCCACGTGCCCAACCTGCACTGGATCGTGGTGGAAGATTCGTCCCGGAGGACGGGCCTCGTCTCCAGACTGCTAAAAAGCTCAGGACTCAATCACACGCACTTGAACGTGGAGACGCCCCGGACCTACCGGACGCACAGGCAGGCACGGGGTGCACGAGTACCACGTGGGACCGCGCAAAGGAACCAGGGCCTGCGCTGGCTCAGAGAGACCATAAATCCCAGAGCCGGGCATCGTGGGGTCGTCTACTTTGCCGACGACGATAACACTTACAGCCTGCAGCTGTTTGAGGAGGTGAGACGAACACGGAGCTCACGACATGTGTCACTGTATCTGGTTAAGATAGTGGACTACTGGACTGGACCCAGCACCGCCAATGGACCCCTCAGCAAGGTCCAAGCAAATAAGGATGGATTTTTCTGCTCAAGGACCCAATCTGGCTGCCTGGCAGTGCTGGGATTTAAACCCCTTATCTTTCTAGTGCATAGTCCAACACCTTAACAGATGCAAAAGTTCCAGTTAAAGTCACTTTCAGGAGAATTTCAGGTGATTTATCCACTCAGTTCATGACATTTTCTTTCCCAAAAAACACTAGATGCGCACGACTAAGAAGGTCTCCGTCTGGCCGGTCGCCTTTGTAGGAGGTTTACGATACGAGTCCCCGAAAATCAACAACGTAGGCAAAGTGCACGGTTGGAGGACCGTTTTCGACCCGCATCGTCCCTTTGCCATCGACATGGCAGGGTTTGCCATAAACCTCCAGCTCATCCTCAATAAACGTCTGGCCTATTTCAAGCTGAACGGCGTTAAAGGCGGCTACCAAGAGAGCAGCTTGCTGAGGGAACTGGTCACTCTTAACGACTTGGAACCCAAAGCTGACAACTGCACAAAGGTGAGCTGTAATTACAATGTGTCTGCTGATCTGATTTGAACACTAGTGCTTGGAAACGGTTGTAGAATTATACAGGATTAGAGTTTTCTTTGTGTTTTTTTTTTCTCTTTTTCTCCCAATGTGTTCTTGCCCAAATGCCCAATTGTCTGTCCCCTTGTCTGCTTGTCCTCACCTTTAAGCAAGGAAGAGTTCCGCAGTACAAACTGCTTTTACAGTCTAGTCTAGACTCGAACAAATGATTGTTAGGGTTGCTCATTTCACTTGTTCACCACAGTGGAGTCCTGTGTCCGAGTCCCAGTGCCACACTTTTGTTACTGTCCTTGTCTGAGGGGTAAACTCAGCAGCAACGGCGCCCCCAATCGGAGGACCGAACCACAGCCAATTCTGGTGGATGGAAACGGAAAGCTTAGTCAGTTCCTATGCATGGACTTGCATTCGCTCTACACAAGGCACTCGCTCCTCCCTCAGAGGGGGATCAGACATACTGATGCGCTGGGGAATCAGAAAGCAATAATCTCAGGCAACAATGTTTACTCTTTTCGCAGATACTTGTGTGGCACACTCGGACCGAACGGCCCGTGCTAGTGAATGAAGGGAAAAAGGGATTCACTGATTTCGGCGTGGAGATCTGAAATAGCGGACAACAGTAACAGTATCTGTTACGCGCCTAGGGTGACATCGTAGGTCCCGAAAAAGGCATCGGGAACGGTAAAGGAACACCATACGCGATGTTGCAATCTCTACGTAAGCTTGGAATGCACTGACAAAGTGTCCTAGCGAGCCATACACAGCCTACACGCACTGTTCTATGCTCACTAAGCCTGACCAACAGGGGATTACATCAGGCACCAGTGGTTAGGTGGTTAAACAATATGGGCTACTGATTTGGAATGCAAGTGCATGGCAATACATGTACGGTGCAGTCAAAATAGATTTAGAGCACCATTTCTAAATTACGTACAGATCGGTACTGCTCACCTAATTTTTGTGAGCAGTATATTTAGCTCACATCAATTAAAACAGCTCGAAATCAGTTTCTAGTTGGACAGAAGCTGCGCGCTACTTTAGCAGACTCGGCTACTCGTTCTAATGAACCAAATATCAGTTGCCTTGGCTGTTTTGGCTACTGTCGAAAGAGTCGATAATATGATCGTTGAGACAATATTATGATTGGATGAGTCTCATTTATGTAACAAATGTGAGTTAATTCAACAACAGCTAGCTAGCTAGCACTGGCCCTGGTTTAAACCACATGTTCTGTCATACCTATTGTGTCTGATTTTTTATTCAGTAAGCTACACTACAAGCTCTTCTATAATTCTGTCTGAATGTACGTCTTAAAGTACTTACAGTATTAAATGTTTTTTTTTTCAATGTAGGTTTAGCTTCTGAGATACTGAATATCTCGTGTTTACCCGATGTAGCTTATTAGCATTTAGCCTGCAGTTAATTAGCAGGACATCAAGGGTAGTATTTTTAACGCATAGAGATATTCCTGGGCATTTTAGTAGCTTCTTCGGGCATTCAAACAATATCCCGAACAAGTTCGTCCCGCGTTTTATTTCTAACGGTTTTAAAAGGACTTAAATCTGGACGTTTTAAAACTTCTCTGAGTCTTCAGTAACTCGTAATTAGCCACTGAAAAAGACGCATTTCTTTCAGCATGAGCCAGGACTGAGCAATAATCGCATTATCATAATGGATCTGAACTCATTCAGGACCCACTGACCCATCTAGACTTTACTGAAGAACACGAAGAACGTATATGTCACTTTTGTAACGGCAAAACATGGATTATTTACACAGATGAGCCAAAAAATATCTAACACAAGAGACCACCGCCATAAACTACCAACGTCCAACCGACCTGGCACAGAAAACGCTCACCGAAACGCTAGGTGGCGCCAAAATCTTCAGCTTTAATGTCAATGTAAGTTCAATGCGTCTAATGATTGTAATGCCAAGCCATAATTACACTGACTGGCATTTTTTTTTTTTTTGCACCACGTTCTTGCTTAGGAGCCTAAATACTGAGATTGCAGTTCATCCACCTATGTAATTTTCTCTAACGCCTCATGAATTGTCATTGTTGTTTTTGCAAAAACCCTGGACACTTTAAGGATTTACTGAGTTGACGCAAGACAATAAAAAGGCAATAAAACAGCACTGCCACATCAAGCCGGTGTTTGAGACTTTATTCTTAGAAACACGAGAGTCTAAAGGTAAAAAGCTAAAATGGTAAAAACAATTGTGCAAATGATCTTTCACACACTTCAACATTGCGAAAATTTATATTCAGTAATTTACACACAGCCATGTTTGCGCCATTGTGTAGGTCGAACCCCCGGCAGTTTTGTATGTACCCTGTGCTTCAATGCACACTATTAATCTAACCTTTGCATCCAAAAATATTCAAGCATGTTCCAGTAACTTAAACGGTGAAAAAGCAAGGAATGACGTATATTCACTTGGCTTTTGCAATCAAGGTCTGCTTCTCCTGATCTCGCTTTGTGTACAGCAAGTGCAAACTGAGGGAAAAAGGGTCAATCGAGCAAAGGCCAAAGCTCATATTCACCAGTCATACCCATTTAAATCACATTCTAACATTCTAACAGCATTTCGAAGCAAGTACACGATGTACTGTTCTTACTGTTTTGTCCAACAACTAAGCAGAGATGATCAGAGATGAGTCCCAGTCAAGTCATATACTCCGTCTATACTCCCATCTCTTCCATTACATATACAGTACGATGCTGTGTTTGTGCACATAAAGGGGATCATGGGATGTTTTATCAGTCATGGCTCACCAGAACTGCATCGATTTACAGTGAGGCATTGTGGCCATTTCACTACAAGTAGGTGGTAGAATCGTAAAGAGGCTTCACCGCTTGCGGACATGCTGCTTAACAAAAACACTTACAGGCTTGTGTAGACCAAGAGATTATCCTGATCAGATCGGATTCCTTGCCGTTAGCTGATTATTTAGTAAATGCAAACCCTGAGCAAACTCAGTGCTGCAGTTGGAGTCCGGTGCCACAGTGAAGAGCTGCACTCTAGATGTCGACAGTCATTCCCAGATCAGGGGTGTCTTCAAACTGCACCTTGAAATCAGCCTCCTCTTCCTCGAACACAGTGACCTGAAATAAACATTGTAAGTGTTCATGGTCGTTCATGGGGGTCGGTGAACTTTGCTTCATTCAAGATTAAGAATGCAGTGTTTATGCAATGCGAAGGTCATGTTCGGTTCTACGGTTGCAGCATTAATGCAGAAAAGTACATTGAGATTTTAGACTAACATTAAAACCTTTAAAATGACATCGTGTTCGGTTCTACGGTTGCAGCATTAATGCAGAAAAGTACATTGAGATTTTAGACTAACATTAATACCTTTAAAATGACATCTTTTCCAGGGACGTCCATGAATTTATCAACAAGACAACACAAAAGATGTCAATTCAAAAATAGTTTGGACCGAAATATGGAAATCCCTTCCAGTCTTTCTTTGAGGAACATTTTTGAAACATTTCGATCATTTTCTCACACATTTCTCGACCGCTTTGGGTCACCTGCCCAGCTCAAAGACACAAATGTACCAATCATGATTATAATCACTTGTTGACATGACCTGTTTGAAATCACATCATAAATGTGTTTTGTTTTTTACCTCATTACTAGCCATAAATGGCCCTACCTTAACCTTTTTGGAACATGTTGCAAGCCTGGAACTCAGGATTAGATTAGGATGTTTATTAGCAAATAAAATAAAGCTACGACATTACATATCCTGGGTTCTGCCTGTCAGAGTTAAAGTGCATGTAAGGGGCAGCGCGTATTTCTTATATTTGCGCTTTCCATACCGGGGCTGCGATAAACGAAGCCTATATTGGGAACGTGCGATAACTGACCAGGTTGATGCCGCTGTTGAAGTAAGGTCCTGGGATGTAGAGCGACTGCTGAGGTCCGATGTTCCAGTAGCGTCCCAGGTTCTGGTTGTTAATGAACAACACTCCTTTGCTCCAGCTCTACGATCACAAATGATTGTGATTGGTGTTGCACAGAGCTCCCGACAGAAATGAGAATTGAACAGTTGTACAGAAGAACGTCTGGTCACTCACGGGCAGCTTCACAAACGTGTCACTCGGATAGCCATCTACAAACATCCTGCCCTGGATGAAAGCCGGAAAGCTTGGCTTCTGAGAGACAGGCTTCCATGTAGCGCCAAATAAACTAAACACAACATACACAGCATGCACGCCGTTTTAAACCACCATTTTGATAGTTGTACCAAGTCTTTAGAAGTCTTTTTAGCCTGGCTTAGTTCTGGAATTGCTTTCATCCTGGTACACGTGATGTCAAGTCAATCTGAATTACTAATTAATAATGGAGTGTATCGAGGTCAAACTCCCACGATCTTATCAGAGATATCAAAATGTTAACACCACTGTTGCAAACAAAAGCTGTCGCTCCATTTTGACCCCGTTGCCTGAGTGTTTCTGGATGGGACCCTGGACAGGACCCATTATGAAGCCTTAAAATGCTGACGGGTTTCCCCCTTTTTGGGCGTCAGAGGATACCAGTGGGTGGTATCTGTGTGACACCCTACCTGCTATTCGGGAATAGTCTTAAAGGTTTTACAAACCTGTTCAGAAAAGCGGGGGTCATGTCCAAGCTGTATATAGTGAAGTGCCTCAGAGGAACGTCGTTAAGCGAAACATCTCCAACGATACCTGAGAAGCACCGGTTGGAATGGCCGTGAGATGTTACACTGGGCTGTGAGATTCATAGTTAACCTTAAGCAGAGCTTGATCTTCATACGATGCGAAACAAAGCGTTCAAAGGAAGGTTATGTTGAACATCAGTCAACTTACACAATGCAGCCAGATGATTTGTTAAAACGTATATCAGAGAGAGAGAGAGAAAGAGAGAGAGAGAGAGAGAGAGAGAGAGAGCAAGCTGAACATCGCTCTGTACCTTTGCGCTGGTTGTCCAAAGAATCGCCATAATACGCTCTCCCACAGTTCTCTACAAGGAAGCTCAAAGTCCTCTGCCCCTAAAAAAGAATCATCTATTATCTTCCGCTTAATCCACACGGGATCGCGGGCCAGCCGGTGCCCACCTGGCAAGTCTGGGCGCAAGGGCAAGAGCTACCCTAGACGGGACACCAATCCATCGTAGGGCGCACACACACACACACACACTAGGGCCATTTTAGAGACACCAGTTAACCTAATATGCATGCTGATGAATTGTGGAAGGAAACCGGAGTACCCGGAGTAAACCCACACAGACATGGGGAGGACCCAGGCCGCTCCGCCCTGGGATTAAACCCGGGACCTTCTGGCTGTGAGGCAGCGGTGCTACCCTACCGAACCCCTGTGCTGCCCCCTAAAAAAGAATCATTACCAATAATTTATGACATGAATCATATGAATTCATCTGAATATATGATATTAAGCTTTGATGTAAACGTGTTTCTATTTTCCCTCTTTGTCAAATTTCATTTCAAATACAGTCTCATTTTGCTTTTATTTGTAATAGTTTAGCTCGTCGTGTTTTGAGGAGCCATAATTTGTTTTACTAGTTTTATCAACTATGCTGTAGATCTTTTTATATGCATTTAGACTTTACAGAAGATGAAACATCAGAAACAAGACTAAGAGTTAAAAAACATTCACACCCAAAAAGACTTACTACCTTTCATTAATCATCCATTCTGATCAGTTTTTATGCACTGCCTATACAATAAAAAAATATTATTATTTTTCTATTTACCTAATTTCATTTTCTTATTCTATTTATCTAATTTCATTTCATTTTTCAAGCCATAGAGTTCATAGGCTGCACTTACCCCCAACCTGTCCATTTCAAGCCTGGTTAGGGGGTCACACCCGACTCGGCAGGAGAACATTTATGGGTCTTGAGCCCATTTTCAAGTCATCCAGGTCAACCGGACTTTCATTTTTTAGTTTTTTAGTCTTTTCTTTAGGTTTCTTCCTTATACTGTTCAAAGAGTTTTTCCTTTCCGCTGTCGCCCAGCTGGCAAAATTAGGGATTGGCCTTAGAGTTTAGAAAGGCTGCTTTGAGAAAAAGCACTATATAAATAAATCGGACATGACATGACTTCTGCATGTGCACTTGTTGATTTTACCGGCATCCGATCCTAGCAGTTTCTGGTTGGATTGTGTTCTTTATTGCTTACTTGTACTAATATGAGGTTTTGTCTACTAGGAAGAATACAAAAGATACTTTAAGTTGCTCTGGATAAGGTTGTCTGCTAAATGCTGTAAATGTAATACCTTTCCATCAGAAACAGTTAACTCCACCGTCTGGTAGTTTAAGATCCCGATGAAGATCCTGTCCATAAACACCTACAGGGTATTAAGGAGTGATTATACAGTACAGATAGCAAAATGCGCTTCTAACATTATTCAAACTAAAGGTCTTACTAGAGCGCGGTCTCGAATGTTGTTGGCCGATTTTAAGAGGCCTCCCCCGGTGACGGTCGCCTCGTACAGTGTGTATCCGTAAGCTTGCCCGTTTCCGTTGTTCACAGGTAGGTTCTCCACGTTAACAGGGGTCTCTGATTTGAAAGACTTGAAGCAAATAAACAGCGTGATTATTATTATTATTCACAAGGCTTGAATGGCCGATAACGACCTCGTAGTATATGTTTACATCATTACAACCCTGATGTGCAGCATGTCAGTCGTAACCTTATTTGTAAGCTCGCAGAAATGAACTAACACATCAGTTCCCGAGGCCCTGGGATCAAATTCTGGTGGTGTGTGTGCAGAAACCTGCCAATGCCCTGGCATTTCCTGCTTGGTGTGACTCTACCTGAGCACAGTGTATTCCAGGGAACCCTAGCCCAACCCTAGCCAGGATAAGGGGGTAAAATAGGGTTTGTTCAAGTGGCTGCTTGGGAGCACTGGGGCTTGAAACCTGCACCTTCTGGGCAGTAGTCCAGAATCATGAGTGCTGTGCCACCACAGTCCAGTCTGGGCATGTTCCTGGTTTATATACGTGTCAAGATTTAAGTTGTCTCCTGCACAGGTTGTCAGGTCAAAGTCAATTATATTTATATAGCACATTAACAATGGTGTATTGTCTCAAAGCATCTTTACAATATTATATTCTCTTAAAAGACCCCAATCCCAAGTTGAGCAAGCCTAGGGCGACAGTGGAAAGGAAAAACTCCCTGAAGATAGAAGGAAGAAACCTTGGGAGGATCAAGACTTAAAAAAGGGACCCGACGTCCATGGGTTGCCTGGATGTTAATTGAAATAGTTAAGTTGTATTCATAGTAAAATGAAGTGAATAATAAGCTTGCGTTGATTCACTAAAGGCACTGAAATGCCCACCTGTGCAAAGGGTAGGGCATCCCATAATGTCAGGTGTCGGTACATGATGGCCATCTCGTAACCTTCTTTCGAGCGCAGCGCAGGCATCTGCAGCAACGGCTCTCCTGCAACAGGAGCCAGCATCAGGACTTTAATAATTACTCTTACAAAGGATGCCCTGTGCATTCTAAAATACAAAAACTAGAGTCGTTTGAGTGCCCTCACGCACTGCTGTATCGACTGAAGAGATCTCTCAGGATGTGATATTTCGGCGTGTAATCTCCAGCCTCGGACAGGGGTGCGTCATAATCTGAAAAATGCACGATGAGAAAAAATATAGGCACACTTGCAGTCGGTTGGAGTGTTTATGGTTGGTTCAGCTTTCCTAATATCCCACCAGAGGTGTTTTTATTTCTATTTACAGTAATAATTGTTAAGATATGTGGTAGGTCCCAAGTATGCGGGACCGAGGAATTCCACGGCATATAATAATTATGGGGAAATAATATATAACTAAACTAAAATGGGACAAAAAGGAGCTAAAGGCTCTCTAACGCATGAAAACTGAAAAGGTGAAAAGGAAGTGTCGCTAAGTTGCGTCCCAAAGGGAGCGATGCGCATGTAACCGCGGTGAACACCAGGGGGCTGCCCTTTACGGCGGGACATGGGGTTCAGCACGACCCTATAGCGACATATTGCGGCCAGGGTCCGGAGGCGACCCGGGATGCGAGTGTCACGAGCCGCGGGTCCGGGGTGCAGCCCCTGTGCAGCCCCTGTGAGCTCGCACGCGCTTGTAGCGCGAGACAGGGCGCCGATTTGGGATGCTCCTCAAATCGAGAGGCGCAGAGGCGTTTCCGGAGCACCAGAGGGCGAGCCTGAGCTCTAGCGTGCAGTAGCGCACGAAGAAGAGGAGTCGGGGCACGTCTCAAACGGAGTCCTGCAGCCGGCTGAAGTGAGGCTCGATGAGAGCTGGGCTGGAACGGAAAGGGGAAACCTGGATCTTTCCCTAAAAAGGCTAAATACCTCCGAGGTTTCCCTCGTACACATCCTTCAGCTCTAGACGCCCCCGGATGTTACCGACTGAACGTAAAGATGGAACTAACGAGCAGCGTATCGAGGCGTTTGCGCACCGGTGGTCGGGCACGCAGCGAGTTCATTGACCTGGCAGCGAACGACGCTAAAACTCCTCCTTAAATAGGAAAAGAAGCAGGTGTTTCGCCATCAGGTCTTAAATTAAGCGCTAAATATAAATCGCCTCACCGATCGTTCAGGGGAAAAGGTAGGAACCCTGACAATAATTTACTATATCCACTGCTCACAAACTTAGGGAATTCATTAGGGGATATTTTATTTTGATATATCCCCTGATTTTTGTGAGCAGTATGGGCACAGGGTACAAATAAACACGTATTGTGATACATCTCAATGTGTTTACATAAATATTAAAAGCTCTATTTTTTGGTCAGAATTGAACGGCGGGTTGATATGCGTGCTCTGGACGTTTTGGAGCTTGCCTTGAAAATTCTAAATGCATGAATTTTTATTTCAGTTATCAGAATGTAAACACTACATACTGTAAAGAGTTAATACTGCCCCCTTCTGGTCAGGCTGAGTGGTGCAATACCAAGTGCAGCATGATGACCGGGTCACGCACCGTAGCTGGTGATTAGAGGCTTGTAGGATGGACTTCCCAAAGCTCCGTTCATGAAGCCGAAATTCGTTCCACCGTGGAACATGTGCAGGTTGATAGACATGCCGCGCCTCAGGATCTCTCGTATCACCGCAGCCATGTCTAAAGATAAAACACACACACACACACAAATCATTACATCAAGTAGACATCCAGGACAGCAGATAGATTTCAAGTATTAGATACCTGTTATATAAAACCTACGTGACAAACACTTCAAATATCTATATAACCCATTAATTTCTTCATGAGCAGCACGGTGGTTCTCTGGGCTCGCAGTGAGAAGGTCCTGGGTTCATTCCCCAGGTAGGGCCGCCTGGGTCCTCTCTCTGCATGTCCTCCACGTGTCTGCGTGGGTTTACTCTGATTTCCTTCCACTGACGTGTGTTAGGCGTTTTTTTTTTTGCTAAAGTGCTCCTAATGTGTAAGTGAATGTAGGAGTGTGTGCCCTATGATGGGTTGGGATCCAGTCTAGGGTTGTTCCTGCCTTTCGTGCTGGCTGGGCAATGGCTCTCCCACAATTAGGCAGATCCTAAAGTGAATAAATTTGTGTTTTAACCATGTTTATTCTGATCAGGTACAGAGCCTGGTCCGGAAAGTCACTGGACACGAGAGGATGTGTACCCTGAACAGGACATCAGACCTGCAGGAATGGGCAGGTCCACTATATTACGGATAGTGCATCTACAGGGTGGCTCAAAAGTCACAGGATACCCTTTTAATTCAGAAGCAAAAGGGATAATGATATATCTGAAGACCTCACGAGGTACTGGTGAGAGGGAACTGATGGCTGGAACATGGCCACTATCTTGAAAGCCACCACATTTGATCATACTGGTCATGCGTCTTTTGACTCGGGGTTTATTATGTCCCGTGATCTACAACCAAAACACGGACTAGAAGAATTAGAATAAAACGAGACTATTACCCTCTAAAGGAAAGCAGTGGTGCAGACTTCCCCAGCTATCGAACCATCCGGTCCAGTACTCCATCACCAGGACAGGGCTGTTAGGCTGTAAAACACAACTCCTACTTAAACTGGATCCATTTTCACTTATCTCGTCGATCACAGCATTTAACAAGCAGTAAGAGACTGCATTTGTCTGAGACTGCTATAATTCACAAGGTTCCTCTCCCGTCCGGATTCACACTAGTGTAAAAAGACCCCAGCACCTAACGCGATGACAAATCCAGGGACGTACCTGCACGGTTTCCAGATACTTGACATCCTCATAGTTCAGTTTGCGCAGGTGCAGTGTCCTGAGGGCTGAAGCATCCGCTAAAGTTAGGACCCTCACCGTAATTCTGGGATCTTACTTCGATTGTTTATCAGGTTTTCCTTTTACCTCCGCTCACACCTCCGCTCTTTAATCCCTCGTGCTTGTCTGAGGTCAGCAGAAGTTCACTTATACCCCTGGACTGAAGAGCCTGCGAACAGAAAACAGTCCTTAAAAACAAATGGAGTACGTCCAAATTCCTAAAAAAAAAAAAAAATGTAAAAAAAACGACTTGAGATATGAAAATGGCAGCGGGAAAATTGTACATTGTCTCTAGACACAAGCTCTACCTAAGATACATACACCCAATCATCACAGGGCCAGCAGGGGTCACTGTTGCAGTGCCAGGTGATGATCCACCGACATGATCTACTTCCCTCAGACACAAGCAATTACGTCTTTATGTTATGCTTGACCCCGTCAGAAGGGATGGCCTGAATTTGAACCCAGGTCATCGCGATTGAAGTCATTAAAAATGAAGAGAATCGTCAAAATAAATACACTAATGCTGTACTGCTGGACTTGTAGATTTAAATAATACATTCCTAAACAGTAAGAGCGCGAATATGGATCACTGTTTAAAGGTACTCTAGTTTTAGCCAGAAGGTTAATGGTTTAAGTCCCACCAGTGCGAAGTTTTCATCGCCAACTCATTGAGCATCGTCCCTAACCCATGATTGCTTGGACTGTATCATGTCACTTTGGATCAGGGTGTCTGATTAATGCTGTAAGTTTATGACCTGCAGCATGGAAATGGTGAGTACAAAGGTCTCACGCCTTCCTGTGGCTAATTTGCAAGTAAAAATCCCATGAGGCGCATCTGCTGGGTAAAACAAGGGTGTTGACATTAAAACACAGGGCTGAGCTCGCAGCTCGTTTGTTTTGTGTTCAGGCCATGCTGCGTTGCGTCTGCTTATTATGTTTGTTATGCTGAAACATTACTGTGGACAAGAAATAGCAGGGTGGGGTGCTAATTTGAAGAAACTTTCTCACCTCTTTAAGGAAAGCCACGTAGCTGCTATCCGACGCATACGACCCGTATTCGTTCTCCACCTGCAGCGCGATGATCGGGCCACCTTTCTTGAACTGCAGAGGGAAGTACACAAGGATTAAGAGCTGTACTAGTTCAACTTAACATCCGTATAAATATGGAACCACAAATCATTACTTGCAGAGGCACCACTTTTGGGATGAGCTTGTCCAAAAAGGTTTCGACGGCCTGCACGAAGCCTGAATACGTCGATCTGAGCTTCATCTTTCTGTCTCTTAAGAGCCAACTAAAGCCAAACGGGAGAAATGATTGCTGATTGTACGCTGTCACATCTGTGCTACAGTACTATTGGAAACAAACTACAAACTGAAAAGTAACTTAAGAAGCCAGAACAGAAATGTGAGACTCTATCTTTTATTTTTTTCTTAATCAAATTATCAGAAGAAGAAGAAGAAGAAGAAGAAGAAGCGGCTCGCAGTTAAACAGCAACTCCAGGTTGAATCCCAAGGATGGGTTTGAACTGCGAAAGTTTTCTGGTGTGATTACGATAGCCTGTCATGGACTGGCATCCTGTCCCTCTCCACTGTACCACAGGGAATTGTGCCATATGCAGTCCAAGATCTTGACCAGGATAAGTCGTCCTAAAATGTGACTCTCAGATGGGCCAGACCTCACAGAGGTCCACCATGCTAGCCCACCACCATTGTGACCTGGGTTCAAGTGCCTGGAGTGCCCACGCAGGTACGATTGGCTGTGCCTGAGGCCCTGGCGCTGCATCAGTGATGGCCGTGTTCTGGACTAGTGGGAGAGATGGGTTCCCCTTCTGACTCAGACACTAACCATCGTGCCCACAAGCACTGCTGGGACTCAGACGCGTATTACATATTGCATATTTGAATCATAAACCTTTCAATGTTTTTTCTTTACAAGTCTCCACTGTAGCTAAGTATTGAACTACAGCTAAGGTGCTGATGTTATATAAATACAGCTATACAAGAGACTCACCTGGGCAAACCTCCAAGATCAATCTCCGATCCTATGTATGGTCCGGGCTGAACAATAACCCAGAGACCCAGATCAGCGGCCTGGTTCAGAAATGTCCTGTGGAATCATTTTAGTTGGGATACTGTGAGATCTGTGAGACCTCTAAAAAGCGAACACATGACCTGGAATCAGTTTGTTATCCCGAGGATGAACAAGGTTGAAAGCAAGGTTGTGAAGCTTCATCAGCAAAAAGCCCGTGAGGCTTCGGGTTTTCAATCCAGCCGAGCAGAATCGAACCTGATAAAGCATCGGCTGTTGGACCAATTGATTAAACACGTGGAAATAATGTAGATCCTGCCCCTGTTTGGTTGGAATTAATACCTGGAGCCATGCCCTCCCACCCCTGCAAGAGGTTGACATGTGTCTCAAACCGACAATCTGGAAGACGTGTTGCTATGGTTAAAATCACTGTAGTGTAATGGGAGCAGCATGATGTAATCCCCATAGTCAGCAGTTAATGACTCTGCCCGAGCCCTAAACAAGTACCTTAATGCCTAAACAAGTCCCACCTGACTGCACCGAAGCGATGCTGCTATCAGGGGAGTGAGAGCAGCCTTCACCTGAATTTGCACGTGTTAGGACCGTTGACACCAGGCTAAGCAGTCCTTGAGGAGAAATTCATAAAACATGTCTGGTTTTTAAGGAATCTGAGCTACTTCACGTGATCATGTATTTAGAAGTAAACACACTTGTTTTCAGGTTTGGCTCAGATATGTCAGGACAGAATTAAAGAATTAAAGAAGTGTTGTAAACATAAAACCCAGAACCATGGTACTTGCAGGCAGGGAAGCATGTGCAATGAGTGGGGTTCCAGTTCGTTGGCGGGATGTGGTGTGTGTTGCTGTTGCAAAGGGTTTTGATCCCCCCCATCTCTGCTACAATCCAACCCCGCCAGAAGGCACCACTGCCACAAACCCCAGGCATCTTTTTCCGCATGTTTTAACCCCGCTTTTCCTTGTCAGGGTTGCAAAGGGGCACTGTTCTTGCCCCATTTTAACATTTTAACACCCACAGTAATCTGGCCAGAGATAAAGAAGGATGTGGCAGGAGGATGGTAGAAAATCTGGTATCTTGTTTAATGGAATTTGTATAACACTGCCTACTTGAATATTCCTAAGCGTAGCAGTACACAGTTCATACATCTCTAGTTAGAATCGTGTAAATATTTGCCTGTATGCAAAAACTGAGAGACGAACGAATGGAAATATACGTACTCCAAATCCAGCTCTCTGTGAAAGTGGAAGGTGCCTCTTTCAGGTTCATGCAAATTCCACGGCACATATCTGAAAGATAAAAAGGTATATGTAGTGAATTTATAGGAATGTCTTTACAAGGAACATATTTATTACAGTTTGTGAAGTCAGTGAGGCTCCTGGTGAGGTTTCGCACCTTTAAGGGGCCGACAAATCATCATAAAAAGAAGCCATGCGTCCAGACAGTGAAAGATATTTCCTTTCTTGCAAAGTTTTTTTTTTAAAATAAACCTTTAACTCTCATTAAGTGGCACCTTTGACGTTTTCCACACCTACGTGGTCAGTGTGTTGAGGCCGCACGCCTTCATCTTCATCATCCGATCCTTCCAGTAGGGTCGGGGAACCCGGAAGTAGTGAAGGGACCCTCCCAGGATGCGGAACGGTTCGCCTCCCAGTGTGAACTGGGAAGAGTTGACGGTCAGGCCTTCTTTCCTGCTTATCTTCATCTTGACGGGTTGCCTGCTAAACAGGAAGCTGTTATCAGTAAGAGCACTCCAGAGTCACAGCGGCGTTTCGATCGATGTACTTTCATTCCTCCCACTTTTCAACGACTGCGGTAGCCTAGCGGTTAAGGTGCTGGACTCAGAAGGTCCAGGGTTCAAATCCCACCTCTGCCAAGCTGCCACAGTTAAGCAAACCCTAAGCAAGACCCTAAACCCACAACTGCTTGGATTGTAAGACTGTATCAATTGTAAGTCACTCTGGATAAGGCCGTCTGCTAAATGCCGTAACTGTAAATATCTAAATAAACCATTAGCGAAGACAGCAGATCTACAGAACCTCCATGTGTTCCCCAGGCTGGGCCTGCAAGCTGTAGGTGCAGGTGTAGTATCCTGGCAGACTTTGCAGGGCGTGCCCCTATCTGTGCCAGCTGAGTTCTGGGACAGGCCAGAGAATATGTTATTTCCCCGAAAGGGCGCCAGTCTATCAGTAAAGATTCTTTGCATTAGTCTAGTTTTATTTCAGGTCAGGTGGTTTCCCCCAGGACGGTTTGCAAATGTTTAACAGGTGCAAAACTGGGTGGCCATGGGTGTAAAAAATATGCACAATTCAAACAATCTGTTCAGGTTTAAGGTTTTAAACTTTTTTTTAAATAAAAGCCGCTTCGTTTGAATAGACGCGCATCTATTTTAATCACAATTTTCATTCTGAAACTCTTTCATGTCGCCAAACAACATGTATTTGGTTACACAGATCTTACAAGATGCAAATGTGTATCTGACCTGAAGTGACGGTAAATGATGAGACAGGTGATACTGAAGAACAAAAACGCGTACCGCCGTTTGTGCGCGCTCCTAACGCTCAGAGTAACCATGGGTCTGCGCGCACCTTAATCCTTCACAGCAGTGAAAAAAATGTATGTATTTGTAATAAATAAGCAGTTATGAACCGGAACAGAGACCATAGTCTTCACACGCACTCCAATAAAACCGCAATGACTTCTCTCTTCCTCCTTAGAAACGCGCCGTTTGCGCCGCCCAGGTGCTGTAGGTGCGTCTGTACGCGCGCGCGCGTGTGCGCGTGTGTGTGTGTGTGTGCTTGTGTGTGTGTGTGTGTGTGTGTGTGTGTGTGTGTGTGTGTGTGTGTGTGTGTGTGTG
>JAUZST010003051.1:0-17478 GCA_034779995.1 Parotocinclus haroldoi
AGGTGATTCATTTGTGTTTAGAAATAAATGTTTTATTTTTATAATAATAATAAATACAGAAATAATAATAATAATAATAATAATAATAATAATAATAATAATAACTACAGAAATAATAATAATGATAATAATAATAATAATAATAACTACATAAATAATAATAATAATAATAATAATAATAATAATAACTACATAAATAATAATAATAATAATAATAATAATAATAATAATAACTACATAAATAATAATAATAATAATAATAATTACTACATAAAAAAGAATAATAATAAGAACTACATTAATAATAATAATAATAATAATAATAACTACATAAATAATAATAATAATAATAACTACATAAATAATAATAATAATAATAATAATTACTACATGAAAAAGAATAATAATAAAAACTACAATAATAATAATAATTATTATTATTGTTTGTATATGTATTATTATATATTGTTACATTTGTATTATTATTATTGTTGTTATTATTATTGTTGTTTTGTTATTTATGTATATTTACTTAATTATATTTATTATTTATTTATTTATTATTTGTGCTATTGTTTATTAATTTAGTTTTTTATTATTATTATTATTATTATTATTATTATTATTATTGTTGTTGTTGTTGATGGTTGTTTGATGTTGTTGTTTTTGCGTAGTGTTTGATTATTATAATAATTATTATTATGATATTATTATTATTATTACAGAATCAACGAAAACAACACAATAAATAAAAATGATAAATAAATGTATCTTTATAAATGTATCTAATTTATTTATTCATTAGAAAGAATGTCCAGGCTCGTATAAGATTTACTCTTCTGTTTGTTGCCGCAGTTATTTGCAGAAGAAGCTGAAAACCCGGCATGAAAACAAAGGGCCAAGCGAACAGCTGTCCCGTAGATTCCCCTCAGTGGTGAATTCTGACCTCGCTGTTAGGTCTAAGGATGACTTTAGAGAGGCAAGGTGTGCACCCTGAGGCTACCTGTGAGAAACAATCAGCTCTGTTTCATCCTGGAATAATGGTTATTCAGCTTCTTTGAACTCACATCATGACCTAAATCCACATCCAGGCCTTCGCGTGTATCCTTGGGGCAAGAGGGGTAACTTCAGCCAGGGCGAGCTCTTTAAGGTAATGAGATGACATACACGGCCCATTGTGGATTGTCAAACAAGCCCATTGTGTGTCATACTAGCCCTTTGTTTACGGCTTTCCGAGTGTGGCCTCCCGACTCCTGCTCTGGAGAGCGTTTAGACTGAGCGTGGCTGAACGTGATTGCGCTCCGAGGATATGAAAATCATGGAGCCAGACGTTCATCCAGTACTCCATGCTGCATGACTTTCATTAAGGGCTAATTAATTTCCCTGCACCGGTGATCAGAGCAGTTCATTTTCGGGACGGCACGTAGCCCTGTTCCAGCGGAGCTGAAAAAAAGCCATTATACTGTACTCATTTCTGATAATGGCGAGCTGAAGACTCCCAGAAGTCAATTCGTTGCTTAGTAAACACAGCCTGGTTCCACGTTTGTGAGCCAATATGAAACACAGGAGGCGTGAAATGATGAATTGCAAGAACCAGCCGTATTGGCACTACCTTGGGGCCTTTCGGGACCGTCTCGGATCGTTACGGTTTGGTTAGAACTTGCAGAGGAATAAAGTTCCCAGCTCAGAGTGGCTCTAAACTTCTGAATCTCGACGGTTCGGGCAACGCTGGAGCTTAGTGGGCATCTCCAGAGTTGATGGAGTTCCACTGAGAACACGAGTCCATCTAAAATCCAAAGGTTGGACCTGCACCAGTTTCGGGCGGGGCTGATCCCGGTGGGCTGGCTTCCCAATGGTGTTTCACACTTTTTCCCCCCAGTCCGGCTTCAATTTTTCTCAAAAGACCAGCCTTAAATGCTTTTTCGATGAGATGTTTGACCTTCCTCCGACAGCTGGAGCACTGCGGTGGTTAAGAATCGGGTTCCAGATTCCCAAACGCTGTGAAGGTTCTTCGTTCTCGAGGCGAACGCCAAGTAGGTGCGGTTCTCCGAAATAAAATCTCTTACGTAACGTCTTAATAAAAACGTCATTATCTTAAATAATCTTAATGAATAATCGTATTAACAATCCTTTTTTTTTTTTTTTTATTATTGTTAATATTTTTTAAATTTCTTTAATTATTGTTAATAACAATCGATTATTTTCTGATTTTTTTTTTTTAAAGAAAATGTATGCATTATTATCCATTTCATTGTTTTCTTACAATGGCAAAGCCGCATTTTAAAGCTATTATTTACTATTTCCATTTTTTATTTTATTATTATTTAATTTTTTTGCCGGTCAACAGGGAAATAAAACGAAGCGATCAAACCGAGCATACAAAAAAAACGGATTCCATTTTTTGGTGTAACTTTTGCTGGCATGCAGCTCCGAGGACTATTTTCAGTCTGCCTCTCCTCTGGTAAGAACCCGGCGTTTTGTCTGGTCTTAATGCTCCCTGAAAGGGGCACCCATCCTTCCCGCGACCTGTGCCCGCACCACTCAAGGCCCAGCCCAGGGTTCGAACCTCTGCGTGCCGTTTCCAGCTGAATCTTTAGCTCCAAGATGTCAGAGCGGTAATTACCATATCTCATACGCACTGTTGGCGTCCAGCCCACTCGCGTGTCCTCGTTTCCCTTCGTACACGTCTTCAGATCTGTTAAATGAAGACGCAGGGGCCGTTCAAAGCTCCGGGCTGATCGTCTTAAGATATTTATGCTCTGGTACAACAATAAAGACAAGAGACCTGATTAACGGCCTGCTTCAATTATCAAGATCTCAAGGATCTCAGTGCTTGAGCTTGGCTAGGAAAAGGAAAAAAAAAAACGAGTGTCATGTAGGGTTTGTTTCAGCCCATTCGCACAGATATTAACTTGTCAATCTGGAGAAGTTAAGCAGGTCTTTGCAGCCCCAGGCTTGGTATTCCCAGTCCTCCGAGCCGTATTCTCTCTCTGAACGAGGACAGACCTACGACGGCAGCACTAAAATAGCAATAAAGTCAATAACAGAGAGATTTGGGGATCTGACAAAACAGAACAAACAGTCATTTCGGTTTCCTCGGCTCAAACAGGGAGCAGTCTCGAACGGGCTTGCGTTTGTTTTGCATTCCGCAACTCAGCAGAAAGATGGCGGAATAATTGAACGAGGCCCGTTCGGCATGTTCAGACTTCGTAGCCACGTACAGCCCCCGTTTGATTAGGGGGTTAAGTCCCTTAAACGTTTTCCCTCGGCTAATGAAAGTCACGCTCGGCGTATTGATGTGGTCGGGAGAGAATTTTTCGGTTTCTGGTTCCTTTGTTGCTTTCGCAGTCGTTTAGCTGTTGCCACCAGCGTTTTTTTTTTTTGTTGTTTTTTTTATCGTTCATTAAGATGGCATGCATGCAAGTCCAGGCCATGACACTCCCACCACCACGTTTTACAGACGAACCGGTGTGCAGCTCCCTTTTCACCTCCAGCCTCTGTACTTTTGTCCAGACAGGCTTCTGCAGATTTTTATAGGCCCTCTTCCGGATGCAAAGCTATGCAAAAATAGTTGTAGCTTTGATCCACCGATTGTCTTATTATCTTTTCACCCCTTCCGAAAAAAGGTGTTTCTTCCAACAGCAAAAAAAAAAAAAAGGATCAACGTTCCTGATCAAGGATCGGCTTGGCATCCCGGCCAGATTCTCACTGAATACTTGTAGCTGATCAATCCTGTTTTTTTGGGTTGCATTAGAATAAAGAGGCTGGAAAACGATTATTTATGCCGTCATTATATTGTTCCGAAAACAACAAAGTGATAACCCAAAGCGTTTGGATTGAAATCCCACCCACGTCTGCCCAGGACGGCGGTTCGGAGTCAACCGTTCCACCAGCGTTTTTGGGAGAACCCAATACAGACCAGATCATCAACCGGAACCAAGGCACTGATGCCTGGAGCCCTGAAGCTCAGAGACGCCGATCTACAAATCCACAAGACCTCACTGCATTTCCCAACGCTCCCTTGCGTTTGCATTGATGCCGTTTAGCCGACGCCCTCTTCCAGAGCGACTTACAATCCGAGCAGTTGTGGTCTTTACACTACGGCCCAAAAGTGATGGGAGATGGGAACTGAGCCATGGACCTTTAGGTCCACAGTCCAGTACGGTAATCTGGCATGAGAGAGTGCAGGGCAGTATCGTCCTGCATAAAGTAGAGTCGTAATAGAGTTCCTGTAATCAGCACGCGTCCGATGTTGTATCTTGGACGGCGACTAGTTGGAACGGCGTGTTTTTGCAGCCTCGTCCGCGCTGTCTTCCTGCAAAAAGCCTGGCCGGACTCACCCATGATTGCAAAGTGTCGCTGGAGTTGCTCACCGATCCAGATGGGTAATGGACTCTTCCCCCTTTCATCTACTCCCACGGTGCCGCGGGTCATCGCAGGCGGGTCAGCACCTCCTGCGCTGGAGGTGCGTCCCAATTTCAGGCACTCATCTGAGCGAGAACGTGCTCGACACATCCAGAGACATGCAGCAGCTGGAGGGCGGTGGAGGGACCGCAAAAAGCAGCGGCATTGCTTTTAGTACAAACCTGACCACTGATAGGCTTTGGCGTTTTGTTGCTTCGCCAGTCTTACCTTGGCAACACCGTAAAACCACTTGGACCACAACGCAGCTGGAATAAACCAAGCTCAGGTAGATTCATGGCTGGACACCCCAAAGCCAGGACTGGGCAGCCTGGTTTCCCTTTGGCCTATACTTTGTGCTCAATGCTTTCTATAGGGTATACAGCAATGTGCAAAAGTCTTAGGACACCATTAGACACTTAGACCATTATCAATGGTTCAATGACTATACATAATGAACCAAAAATTCTAACCATAATTCTGGCCATAATCCTCTTTTTTTCCGCTGATCTTCACTCCAGTCTTTGCGCCTTTCCTAGCCTTTTCAACCTGCTCCCCTTCCGAAAAAGTGGTCTCTCGGCGGCCGACCTTGTCCAAGAAGGGACAAATTGGCCATCCTGGTAGAGCTACCGAAAGTTGCTCGTGCTCTCCTTTATTTTTTTTGGTATTGTATTCCAATAAGGAAGAAGGAAACCGTTATATATGGGCATTTTACTCTTACTAACACAGTGGATTATAATCTAAAGGTGGCCTAAGACTTTTGCTCCGAAATAACAGACGCTGAAGCTTGGAAAGTCTGGAAAAGCTGTGGCTAGTAGCGTATATATATATATATTAGTCCATGTCACAAAGTAAATCATAATACCTATAAAAAGTGCTGCCAAGGAAAAAAAAAAAAAAAAAAAAAAACGCTGGACATTTCCACTGCAAAGAGCATCTCAAACCTGAGAAAAACTGTTCTGTCTGTCACAGAGTGAGCGAGCACAGGTCTAATGAAAGCACCTTCCACCTTCCGGAGAGGTTTCGAGGTGTCTGAAAAAGCACGAGGCGCGCTCTGGGGTAGAAATAAGATTCAGTGCACATATACCCCGAGCATCTCCGTGAAGAAAAGCCAATAAAGGCTGGAATGACGTCCAGAAAAACAGCTCCGAGGCTTCCGGTGGCCACCCGTTCGCTCCGTGCACCCCGGTTCCAGGACGCTCAGCATTAATTACGGCAGGCGCCTCCTGCCCTGCGTCGCCGTGGCCGTGTCCGGTCAATCCGATCTTCCTCCTTGTTATTATTATTTTATTTTTCTCCGCTAGACCAAGTGGTATCATCCTGTCCACACTTGCAATCAAGAAGCCATTGATGTCCCTCCAGCTTAGCCCTTATAGGGTAATTACATCGCACAAAGGATGCTCTTTGATATCTCAGGAGACTCTTCATTGGAGACGTTCATTTATGGCTCGTTTGGGCGTCGCCCGTCTTAGGGGACACTCCTGAGATTAAAGGGATACCAGCCAAAGGGTGGACCCGCTTCAAAACAAACACCTTGGTAAGAATGAAAGCTATTTCTTTTACCCCCTCTGTGACCTCTGGACTGGCATCCTGCACCCTGTTCCCTGGGGCAGATGCCACTGGTTTAACTGGCACATCTTACTGGTGTCCTGAAGCAGCATGGCCCACCCCATTCAACTAAAGCAGGCAGTTCACGTTTATTATTATTATTGTTGTTGTTTACTGTTCATTTATTTATGCTTTAATTATTTGCCATTATTTTCAGCATTTCGTTTGTATTCGTGCCCTATATATTTTTTGAGTATTCTATATTTATTTACATTATTCTCACTATTAATTGTTTGTAATAACAGCTAATATTTTCGATATTCTTTTTATTATTATAAATTCATCATTATTATTTGATTTATTGTCAACTACTTCTATGAACTTTTAATTATCAGGACCAATTCATGGTCTTATAAATATGATATAGCATTAATTATATATTAATCCTTATTCCTTGTTATTATTGTTATATTATACTGCATCATCATCATTATTATTATTCAGTAACGTTTTAAATGTTACAATTATTTTTCTTATTATATTTTCACTTGTTGATCCGTTGATTGACCATGAATTTATTTTATCTATTTTTTTTCTATACTTTTGCACGTATTTATATTATTCCATTACTAATGTTTGTAATAGTCTTGTGTTTTAATTACTATTTTTAAAACGATTATTTAAAAAATGATCAGGACTAATCAATTTTTTTGTTCTTTTATTATTATTATTAACTATTTTTGTAATCCATGTTCGGTTAATTATTATTATTATTATTATTATTATTATTATCATTATTATTATTATTATTGTACTCATTAACCGAGTGCATTTTGTATTTATTTTGTTTTATTGCAGCTTTATATTTATAATTATAAATTATAATTATAATTATATATTTTTTTATATTTTTTATATTTGACATAATATTTATTATTATTATTATTATTATATTTATTATTTATTTATTTATATTTACGATC
The DNA here is from genome assembly GCA_034779995.1 of Parotocinclus haroldoi. Lineage (NCBI taxonomy): Eukaryota > Metazoa > Chordata > Actinopteri > Siluriformes > Loricariidae > Parotocinclus > Parotocinclus haroldoi. The sequence goes on from JAUZST010003051.1 coordinate 6,933, forward strand.
GTGTCTAGTACTTTAATTTAGATGATTGCGTAAGTCAATTTAATTGGTTGAATTTTTCCAACAATTATAAAACCTACATATTTCTTTAAATTGACATTTTTTTGCAAGGTTATTGTTTCCTCACTATAGTGACGGTAGGTTGTAAAGATCAGGAACACCCCGAGAAATTCAGTTTAAAAAAAAAAAAGCCCCAAACAAACGTACGACTGTAAAATGACGCGAACCGTTCACACGTCACCCTGCAGGTTTGAATCCACGTTTATAGTATTTTCGTCCATATGTTGTGCTAAAAATAATCCTAGCCACTGAATTATCCCTTGCATGAGTCCCCCCATGTAGGTCCCCCCCCATTAGGCCTCCAAATGGGCCCGAATTGGACTCAAAATTGACAGTCTGTTCACAATAAATGAGGGGATATTTCGTTATGGGATGTTTCATTTTGAAGCGTCGGAACCAGAACGCAAGCCAACAATTGATTTGTTTGCGTTATCTGATCAAAGGCACAGAGTCGGGCTCGAAATAACAAACAAAACAAGTCGTCCGAAAGCAGACGCTTAAGCGGCCAATCAGAGGGAAGGGTGAAAAGGAAAGCTTCACTGCCCAGACTAAACATAAACAATAGGCGAACAAAGTAAAACGGAAACACGAGCTCTCGGCGCTCGAAGCTTCCGGATTAGTCTCTGATTGTGGACCCTCACAAACGGACGATTCATTCACGCAAAAAAAAAAAAAAAAATGGTCCGATTACGCCCCGAGCTCGACTTTCACCCGGTGAAGAAAAAAGCGCCGTAATTACTGGTGTAGGGTGAGAAAAGCTCGGTGGTCACGTGATTAGCAGACCGTGCTTCGGTCCACGTCCATAATAGTCTGTGTTAGACTGCGTGACACGGCTGTGAGAAAATGTTTTTCCTCATACCTGACCAATTTACCCCTTCTACGCCCTAAGTGGCTAATCCCGCCCACCAAATACAGACAGGCAATAAATGGATCCATGGACCAATGTGATTGCTATAGGAAGAATAATAAAAGGGTGTATCTAACACCCCAGAAGAGAGTCGTGCCCTGGAACGCGACTCAAACCTCACCTTACCTCGCCTCACCTCACCATAGGTGGGATACGAACCTGACTGGAACAGTATTTGGCACAGTAAATGCCCTGGTTCTCATTCCGTGACCCAGCTAATAAGTCGTTTAAGGGGGCAAATGCGCAGGAAAGGGGCACCCCGCTGATCTTTTGGAGCGGTATGGCCCATCCTGAGCACCTCACTCATTTGTAGGATCATTCCCAGTTCGTCTGTGCTGGAGGCTTTTTCTTATATTAGCCCCGGTTTTCCTGATTACATTCGCAGGTCTGCAAACGGTTCCGATTGATTAAACGTTCCAATTTATCTTTTGTCATTAAGGGAGTTTGAGTGCCCGGGTCTGCACAGAGTGGAGAAATCAAGTGATGATTATTTTAGTAATATAACAAATCCATTAGGTGGTTATATAACAGGCACGCTTGGTAATGATGAAACTCTACAGAGAGACAAAGAGAGAGAGAGAGAGAGAGAGAGAGAGAGAGAGAGAGAGAGAGAGAGAGAGAGAGAGAGAGAGAGAGAGAGAGAGACAGAGAGAGAGAGAGGGAGAGAGAGAGAGAGAGAGAGAGAGAGAGAGAGAGAGACCTGGACGTGGAGGAAGGTGCAGTGGTTGAGCAATCTTCAGTCTGCTCTTCAGATCTTCCCATCTCCTCTGATCCACCGTTAGCAGAGCTGTACCCTGAACATGCACAAACACCTCGTTCATCTCATCACAGCAGAAACATGACCGTCACGTGCGCAGAAATCAAACGTTCACAATGTTGGCCCAGTAGAATTAAATGTTCTTGGTGTTTGATGTTTGTTTGTGGAGGGAAAATCCCTAACATAGCTAATAAATAACATAAAAGTCTCAACTACAGTTCTGTTCAAAAGTCTTTTACAGAAACCATAGATTTACCGATGCTATAATGGCCATATGTAACTATTCCTCAGTCTCTTTATTAGAACACAACCAGAGAATACAGGACATTTGTATGCACTATAAAAAACAGAACCAAAAAATCCGAAAATAGCTTCTATAGGCTACACTGGTGGGATAAGACCTGGACTGGGTGATTTTCTCTGCATTTTGTATTAGATAATGCCCCACACTCCAAACACAAAAATAAAACCAGACCAGATACGGGACGTTTAAAAAGGCAAGTTTATTCGAAATATTCTTTATTAGACCTCAGTCTTAACGACGGGACCATCGTTCTCTATGTTTTTTTTCTTTTTGCTGAAGCATTAAAGCACAACGTCTGAACCGTGAAACGGGCGTTATCTGTACTTAATAGCTCACCATTGTGGCTCACCTTGTTTTCGTTAAAGTTGGCTATCACCACACCCACAAACAGCGTGAGTCCGATCATGCAGCCCAAAAACACAAAGACGTGGATGTAGATGCCGTGAGTCTGCAGAAAAAGACGATCATTAGTGTCTATCGGGTGAGAATCTCCACAATGTTTTAGTTTCTCCTCAACAAAAATCTTTCTTTGATACGCAAATGAGGCAAAGTAAATCAATTTTAAGCTGCAGAACAGCAACCATTGGGCACTAAAGTCTTCCCACGGCTGTTCAGACAGAAACCTACCGGGTCAACCCTGTGTATGATGACGTCTCGGACCTCAACCCAGCCTTTAAGAGACAGGACCTCGAAGAGCGCCAGCATGGCATTGCCAACGTTGTCAAAGTTGAAGTTGCGAGGGTTTGCCCTGAAAGAATGTTTAATTAGACAATGTTTTTATACTGGCTGGAGAAACATTAGGAACATGGAGCTCATTTACATTTATTTATTTATCCCTTATCTAACTATATTATTAGGTTCTCTCCACTGTCGTTTGGAAGCATCCTACAAGAATTACCATTTTTGGGAGATGCACTGACCCACTCGCCTACCAATAGCGATTTAGCTTTTATCCAAGTGGTTCAAGTCTTTACCTTTGAACATTTCGTAAAGATCCGAGACTTACTGACTGCTCACTTTCTGTCTACTGTTCCCCGTTTAGCATTTAGCTTCTTTCTCTTCTCTTTTCCTACTCTTTTTCCACTCTGTCTCTGTCTTGATTGTGTTTACGTCTCTCCTGAGGAGGAATAGGTCCTGGAAAAGCCTGATGTAGCTCAACCCATGAATCACTGTCTTTACTGATTCTGCACACTGGTTCATGATCGATTCTCATCAAGTCTGCCTACTTTAAGCCTGGCTTTCTCTCTAGTCCTCACCAGCTATTCGGCCGCTAAACGACAGCTTTGTGTTTACAGTATAACCCGCGAGTTTTCACTTAATTCCGTTCATTTCCTCAGTACGGTGTACCCTCGTCACTTCGCGGTTCATCTTTCGCGGCCTCAGCCTGGTCCTAGTTCCAGAGCTCGCCTCACCAAATTAGCTGCTAGCTTTCTGGAGTGTTGCCATCTAAGCTCCTGTGATTCCTGGGACGAAGACGCACTTTTATTTCAGTAACTAAAGGGAAGATGACAGAAAATGAAAGCCGCCATATTGAATCAAGGGCAATTTTTTCCCAATGGGAAGGTGGTTAGGTAACATATCAAAGAAGACCAGAACTGTCTCCGAAATCTATTGCAGTGATCAAATTTCCAATATATATAACAAAGAAAGTCAAAGCTTTTGTTGCTACAGTTTGTCGCTTGTCTGGTGGATCGTTTGGTTACGTCATGAGTCCTTGTTTATTGGGTCTGCCACTTTTTATAAGGGTTTGGCTGATCAGTAAGTGATTTTTATACAGATTCTGTGCTACAATTGCATTACCACACTCTTGGCACCCAAAATCCAGGCTTCTTCTCTCCTGGTCTGAGCTTTAGGTTGAGATTTTTGGAGATGCTGACATTGATCCTGAAGATGCCATGGCAGTCTTTCTGAAATGTTTTACACAGCACACATATTTTGCTTCAGTCCGAGATGCTACATTAATCAGACAGTAAATGCTGGAAGTCTTTAGGTGTACCTCTTCCATGATGTGAGGATCATTACATTTGGCTAGCTTTCCGGCAAAAAGCTGGACCCCGAAGCTTGCAAAGACGAGCATTAAAGTCAGGAGCAGAATAGAAACCTGTGCAAACACAAACCAAACTAGCGTTTAGAGCGAGCAGACTTGTAAGACAAAACGGTACAGTGCTTACTATTGTTTAAAACTGTCAAACTCTTTGACACGCATCATTACCCACGGATGATGTGAATAATATTGAATGTGTGACGCTCTAGGCAAAGTTCTCCTGGAAACCATCTCCAGACCTCAGTCCGATCCAGCATCTGTGGGATGGGATGGACAAACAAGTCCGATCCATGGGGGCTCCACCCTTGGACCTTATAGTATTTAATATAGAGATACGACATCTCCCATAATAAAATATACATTTTTGGGTGCAGTATTTGTTACACTGCCGATTTTGCAAGTTTTCACAGCTACAAGGAATGGAGAGGTCTGTCATTTTAATTGTAGGTACACTTCAGAATATATTTTAACCTAAAATATTTATTATTATTATTTACTATTTATTTACTTAACTTAAAAAAAAATAAAAATTTCATAATGAATAATATTTTTTTTAGATTTTGTCTTTCACATTAGAAATGTAAATACAATAAAAAGTATAGTTCTCTACATTCTTTGTAGTCTCTCTCTCTCTCTCTCTCTCTCTATATATATATATATATATAGAGAGAGAGAGAGAGAGAGAGAGAGCTATTGATATCTAGATAGATAGATATAAACACTCATGTCTGGCCAGTTTAATCACTTCCTCAATGCGTGTCTTTGGACTGTGGGAGGATCGAACCCAGGACCTTAGCGTCCAGCTACTTGGTGTAATCCTTGACAGTTGGTTTCAGGCGTTTAAAGTCAAGCAGGGAGAAGGCAAAGATCAGGCCAAAGTTCTCACCAGGAAAATCTCCTTAAAGCCTTTGAGGACCTCACGCACCACTTTTCTCATCTGAGGCACCAGCTTGAAGATGCGCAGAGGACGCAAGCAGCGCAGCATCATGAGAAGCTGTGCACCTGATTCTGGAGGCACGTCGGTCGGCAGCCAACACAGAAAGATCAGGCTGACCTTCAGATAGAGGAGAGAGAAGCTGAGGGCTGGATATCCATGTATGGTCAATATCTGATTATGTGATATTGGCTGACCCAAATCAATGGCCAATGCCAAGACAAATAACAAAAAATAGCACAATATAACACCCAACAATTTTTGATTCATAGCTGGTACTGTATTGGAACACAAGCCCACATATTGTCAAGAGCTATTGGGACACAAACCCACGATGCCAAAATTGAATTCTTTGAATGATGGTCTGTACTGATTGGAAAAAACAGAATTAAACGTCAAGATGGTTGCAATTTTGGTGTGTTTACACCACGTTTTCCATTTAGAGCAAGACGGAAAGAGGCTCACCGAGCTGCATGTGTCAGCATTCATGATCTGAAGCGACACCACATACAAAGGCGATCTAAAGCTGATCTGTCAAACTTTAGACACAGTTGAACTTGAGCCTGATTTGAGCTGGCAGACTGAACAGAGCCCTGATGTATGTGTAATAAATACCAAATACATTTAGATAAGCAGGAAACGGTTTATGATTCTAGGCCAAATATATCTGTTGCACAGCGCTTCTCCCAGTCTACATTAATGAAACAGAAGGCTAGTGAACAGAAACGAATCATACTAAATAGATGAAAATGTCCATGACGCCACCAAAATCTCGGATGACTGCAGTAGGTGTGAAGAACAGCCCGTCAGCCATGATCTTCAGAGTCAGCTCAATGCTCATGAAAATGACAAACACGTACTCTGCTATCTGTAAAGAAGAGACAGTGAATGAACATTTGATAGGTATCACTGTACAGACGTTACTGGCTATACTGCTAGAATTAGTGGCTATAACGTAATGGCAGACATGAACAGCCTGCTGTATTTATACTATTTTTATTCTAACAGGTCACACTGCTATTAAATACTGAACGAGACCCACTGCAAGAGGCAACTTCAATCTTATTTGTAAGTTATTTATACATTTACATTTAGGGCATTTAGCAGACAACTGATACAGTCTTACAGTCCAAGCAGTTGTAGGTTAAGGGTCTTGCTCAGGGACCCAACTGTGGCAGCTTGGCAGAGGTGGGACAATTCGAATAGGGATTTACAAAAACAACAGGGGGTAGGGGGTTTTGTTTGTTCATTTGGTTTACTTAACATCGCTTTCGGGCATCAGTGCCCTTTATATCGACACACAAAAGGTTATATCAGGACTAGTTATATACACTCAAGTTAACGCACATTTAGAGCAATCACTTAACCTAACACCCATGTCTTTAGACTGAGTACTAGTACCAGTGATTGTTAATTGACTCTGTGCTCCTAACCCACAAGTAACTACGTTTTCTCTTTTCTCTCTCCGAGCTGATGTTTTCCGGTACCAGTTCCAGCACCACACACTTAGATGTTCCTCCACCTCAGCATCGCCTCTACTGGTCTTCATAAACAATAACCAGTCCCACCAGAGTGCGGGAACTCCCTCCGTCATTTAGTTATTAGAAAACGATGCGCCTCCAATAACTTACCGCTGATGATCCACTTTGTTATTTATGATTAATTTTGTGACTAATCTAAAATGATTAAAATCCTATCATTTACTTAACTTCACTAATACTACAACTTCTAACATCTAGGTCACCCAAGGAGGTCGGGTCCCTTTTTGAGTCTTGGTCCTTCCAAGGTTTCTTTCTTCTTTATTCAGGGAGTTTTTCCTTGCCACTGTCGCCCTAGGCTTGCTCAATTTGGGATTGGAATTTTAAGATCGTATAAGATTGTAAAGCTGCTTTGAGGCAATGCTCCGTCATAAAAAGCGCTACAGAAAAACATTTGACTTAACTCAGAGTAAACCCACACAGACATGGGGAGGACATGTAGACTGGATCTTCTTGCAGTGAGGCGGCGATGCTACCCACCAAGCCACTGGGCCGCCCCACGACAGGCACAGTTAAGATACAATCACAACAGAAGTGTAGAATCACTAAAACGTGATTGGTTTGTACAATTCTCTGGTGCTTAAGGGAGGTGATCAGAATGTTTTTGTTTACAAGGTTTCAGTCAAATTCGAGGTCGTGCTACTGCCCGTCGTACCTGGGCACAAGGCGAGGGATTAAACTAGAAGCCGGTGCAGAGTAGAGCTTTATTAAGAAACTGAAAAAAAAACACTAAACAGCTGAAATACGCTAAAGCCGAAACAAAAAATAGCAAACACTGCACAGAAGTAAGATGTACAAAATCTGCAAAAATTTGGAAATGCCGGGTTTAAATATCCGAACTAATAAGACAAGAATGGCTGAGCTCAATTAGGAATTTAGAATGTCAACAAAGGTGATGCACCGCACGGGAATGGGGTGGACGAAGCGATGGCCGCTGGGAAGGACCGAGTGTGTACAGTACGTACCTCCTTTTTGCGGAATTATTGCAGTGCTGCAGAAGCAGCGAATCGAAACAACGGACACTAAAATGAAAGTGAGTGAGATCAGGTGTCGGATACCCACAAGCTGGACGCTTAGCCTAAATATGTTGGACATGGCAACCCACTCTCATATCTAGGGGGTTTACGGTAGCAGCGCATAAAGAAAAACAGCTGTACCTGCAGCGTGGGAGCATGCATGACCCTGGTGAACGGAGACTCAAACATCATGGAGATGCAGGAGCAGATGGTGACCACAATCATCACCCAGTCCAGATAGGTAACCAGGCCAAGCAGATCACTGAGGGGTGTACACACAGCTGGATTAGATTACAGTACACACAGCTGGATTAGATTACAGTACACACAGCTGGATTAGATTACAGTAAAGGTCTTAACACTACACTGCAACAACGGCAGATAATCTATAACGGAACGACTCTACTCGAACCCCTAGAGGATTATAAAAGTCCTTCACTCTCGATCCTCTCAGTAAAAAATACTGATACCTCTTAATAATATAAGTCCGTGACTAAAGCGGGCAGAAAGCAAAGCTCCATGGATTATTTCTCAAGGACGTTCTTGTATAAAAGAGAGACTGCATGCAGTCTTTAATTTGATGTCTATAATAAAAGACGAGGGTTACTTACTATAGCTGATGATATTTGTTGCTCTTTACTGCTCCTGTTATGGGATCTGTTTTTAACCTGTTTACAGAAAAGCCCAGTTTGGTAAAAAGGAAAAGCACATTTTTGTCATCACGTTTGAATCAGTTCAATATTTAGAAATCGTGCCTTTATTTCAGTATTTATTTTAATACTCTATATTTGAATGAGACTGGACAGTCCTGACTGATTAATTCATACGGATTGTAAGGAATATCAATCGTACGCGTTGAAGCGGGCTCGCACGATCATTCGACAGAAGTTTCGGAAGCGATGCTCTCTCCCCACTATGAAGAGCGGTTTATCGAAGTAAGGATGATTCTCTCTGAGCTCCTCTTCTTGAACTTTCCTGGTAAGGAAAAATACAAAAATAAATAAATAAACACACAAAGGCGCATGCATATGCTGCGCACAAAAATGAGGTGATTTTTCAAACAAACAAAAAAAAAAAAAAGGAGAAGAAATATCCCACAATGAAACAGCCCCTCATTTTCCAGAGCAGTGTACATACGCACGCACCCAAACGTGAACTCATTATCATGTTCATATACCAGTTTGAGATGATCTGATCTTTGGGACATGGAGCGTTATTCTGCTGGAAGTAGAAATCAGAAAATGCTATGTGGTTATAAAGAGGTCAGAAACAATACTCGGGTAGACTGTGGGGTCTTAAACAATGTCTATTTGGTATTAGCGGGCCAAACCCCCCACACCATTACACCACCAGCAGCCTGAACTGTTGATACTGGGCAGGATGGATCCATGCATTAATGCTGTTTACATGAAATTCCACCCATCTGTTGCAGCAGAAATCAAGACTCACTCGAGCAGGGATGTTCGATTTGAAATCTGCGTGAGTTTTAGCCTCAGTTTCTGTTCTTGGCTGTTACGAGTGACACCCGGTGTGATCTTCTGCGGCTGTAGCCCTTACGCTTCAAGTTTTGACATGTCAGAGATGCTCTTCTGCATACCTCGGTTGTACCGAGTGTTTATTGGAGTAACTGTTACCTTTCTCTCAGTCTGCATTCTCTTCTGATCTCTGACATTAACAGGGCATTTTCTCCCACAGAGCTGCCCTCACTGGACGTTTTCACCTTTTCAGACCATTCTCTGTAATCCCTAGAGAAGGCGCTGTGTGTGGAAATCCCAGTGGATCAGTTACTAAAGTCACTAAAGTACCTAGATCAGCCAGTTTGGCACAAACAGTCACGCCGCATCCAAAGTCACTTAAAGCATATTTCTTTTCCATTCTGATCCCATCTCGATCATGTCTGCAAGCCTAAATGCACCGAGTTCCTGCCATGTGATTGGCTGATTAGATATCTTCGTTAATGAGCATTTGAACAGGTGTACCTAATTAAGATTATGCATACTTCATCATCAGTACTCGTATTCCCCTGGGAACAGACACGGACCAGGGGTGCCTCCGTCACACTGCTCATAGAAATAAAAACGCAAATCCTCCCTGCAGGAAGAGTTTATACTAATAATAATAATAATAATAATAATAATAATAGCCGCCTGTAGGTCTGTACATACAGGAAAATGTTCTGAAAATATGATTACGCATACGATACGATGCAGTAGATAAGATTTGTCGAATGCATATAATATCATCCGTTGCAGAGCATAAGAACATCTGACCCCTAGTCTTCAACACATTTTTCCTAATCCAAATAAACCTAGCTGCAAGGGAACAGCACACTGCTGAATAATAAAGACTGATTATGCTTCCTGGTGCTGTGTGTGTGTGTGTGTGTGTGTGTGTGTGTGTGTGTGTGTGTCTGTGAGAGAGAGAGATAATGAGAATGCATGCACCGTTTCATCTCCGCCTGTTCCTTCTTCTCCTGGATCATTTTGATCTCGCTGTCCTCTCTCTGAGTGTTCCTGTAGCGTACCGTGTTCGAGTGCTGCACATAATCACACGTTAAGCACAACACTGTCTGGCCGACAGGAAACACTTGAGAGTCTTTGATTGAATAATAACTGCAGTGATTAGCATGTTTCATGGAAACACCTTCTTTAACTGTAGTCCAAACTCGTAGTTTCTCATTTCTTAAACATCCAAATCACAGCCAACTAGAAGAGAACTGGCTTTCAGGCGAACGGAGTTCACCAATAGAGTAAGTGTTTTGCTTTTACTTTTCACCTTCAATCCACTACTCACTAAACGGCATGAGATTTTTCAGCACTTTATGATGAAATAAGCTTTTTTTTCCCAAATAATATAATAACAATATAGCTGTAGGTTCATGTAAGCGTTATTGTGTAAGAGGTTCCTCTGTGATACAGTATTTGACTTATGATGGATTTATCTGAACATATAAGCATCATAAATCAGGAGCTCCTTAATGTATATGATC